>OMNZ01034143.1:3726-16677 GCA_900303255.1 Lesueurigobius sanzi | reverse complement strand
ACACAAACTCACACACAACCTCACTGAGTTATATTATTGTCAACAGTCAATGTCATTGTAACTTCTATTAATTTACTTCTTATTACCTCTAGTATGTGGTGATTCACCTAGTCTATTGACTGCCATTACCGATGCCACCACTATGAATATTTAAATTAAGGCGTACCTGTTACAATTGCAATTAAATAATAGTAATATTGATTGAAAAACCAAAATTGAATGTAAAACCAAAAAACCAAAAAATAATAATAATAATAATAAAAAAGGGAAAAAAAATAAAAATAATAATAATAGCAATATAAGAAAGTCAATAGTGGTGCTTGAGGTTGACGGAAACAGAGTATTTAACAAAAAACAAACAAACAAACAAACAAAAATAAAAAAACACACACAAACACCTCTCGTATCGTACACACACATAAGATTAGGGCCACCAGTGGGGCTGGTTGCCAGAGGGAACCCTCTCTGGCACCACCCCTGCTTGATTTTAATGCACCAGTTAGGACACAAATACTCCAATACATAAGGTGGCGATATGTAAGAGGCCGCCGTCAACCTCAACACACCTTTCACAATATGGCACTTTGGGGTTTCCTTGAAATGTAAAGTGCGGTATAAATAAAATGTATTATTATTATTATTATTATTATTAATATCCCATCTCCCCCAGAGCTGTCCAGACCCTATTGAGTGGTGATATCGGCGACGGCAATCTATAGATGTACAGTATATCATTATTGTTTTCCTTTCCTTAATTTTCGAATCCCAATTAGCTATGTCATGTTCCTCTCCTCTATTATGCTACTTCCATCTTGTCATATCATACACACACATGCACGCGCGCACACACACACGCACACACATCAGATTAACCATCTTGTATGACTCCTGACCATCTCCCACCCACAAGGCTACTGTACAGAAAACTGTAAAAAAAAAAACATAATGTTGAAAATACTGCATATGTAAATACTGTATATGTGCTCCCCTATCACTGGGTGTAAGAATTCAATAAAAAAAAAAAAAAAAGATAGGGTGAGGAGCTCAGTCACCCGGGAGGAGCTCGGAACAGAGCCGCTACTCCTCCTCCTCCGAAAGGAGCCAGCTGAGGTGGCTCGGGCATCTGTTTCGGATGCCTCCTGGTCACCTCCCTCGAGAGGTGTTCCAGGCACGTCCCACTGGGAGGAGGCCCCGGGGAAGATCCAGGACACGCTGGAAAGACAAGGTCTTTCAGCTGGCCTGGGAACGCCTTGGGATCTCCCAGGAAGAGCTGGATGGGGTGTGCGCAGATCGGGAAGTCTGGGCATCTCGGCTCAGACTGTTGCCTCCGCAACCCGACCCCGGATAAAGCAGAAGAAAATGGATGGATGGATGGATGAATGAGTTGCTGAACTGACGGAGTTGACAAAAGTGTCTTTATTTACTTATAAACTTATTTTCTACTCAGATGGATATTGCAATAGATTTTGAAACATTTTTTTGTCTTGACATAAAAAAGTATCAGACTCAGACCCAATCTGACAGAGTTGACAAAAGTACATGTTTTTTGTTTCAATAAAATGTGCTGTACAGAGCAGCTAGCTTTTGCTTTTTCACAGATGCTAGCTGCCCCAACAACTTATCAAAAATGTTTAAAATAAAACCCAAATATTTGTTTAAATATTGTCAAAATTGACTGATGGAGTTGATGTATGTCAGGTGTGACCATCCAAATATTCACATTGTTTGGGTAAAATATAAAAAAAAAATATAAACTTTACCAGACAGTGTGTAGTAGTCTGGTAGTAGTGCTGCATTCAGCAAAGCAAAAGGGATGCAAAGGGCCCTAATTAATGTAGCTGTCCAAGCTATTGCCTGATTTATAGATGTTTACATAAAATACTGATGGCTTTGACAGACATTTAGGACACAACTTCATCTAGCTGATTCTATCAAAAATATGACTTGACATTCACTTCAATTAAAGTTTTGTGTATTTAAACCCCTTCTTTTTTATATAATATGAAAATTTTTATTAAGTTTTTTAACTTTTTGAAGCTGATGAAAATTGTAACCTGTCGTTAGGAAAATAAAATAAAATGGAACTCCAAACATACTCCACGCATTTGATCTTTTTTTTTTTTTTCAAAAATCAATTTTAAATATGACAAAAACCATACAATGGTAAACAGAGATCCCTTAGAGCAATATTTCTAGATATATAGTATTTTGTTCATTATTATTATTATTTTTTCATAAATTACTCTCAACTATACAGGACATGTTTTGTCCCACTTCTCAAGAATGACTGATTTGCGTGACACAATGGGGCACCATGTGCTTGTTGTGTGCAGCGCATTTGTGTCTGTTTGAAGTAATAATATGCATGGTCAAGGGAAATGGTCATGTTGACAGCACATACACTTTTCTTGCTGTTTGACTGTTTTGTGTTTGTCACAGACGACACAGGGAGCGCAGGTGAACTGCTTTCGGACTCTGGAGGACCTTGTATTGGGATATCAGTATCCACACAAAGGCCTTGTTTCTCCACTGTTGTACCCTGTTCCCCGGGATGCTGATAATGGGGATGAGAGCTCTGGTAGATATACACTCAAATAGGAATGCAGCATATACAGTAAATATATATAATAGCATTTGTGCTCAGTTTTCATGTATTTTTGTATGTGCAGATGACGAGAAACCTCCACCCCATGTGGCACCTTTGCCTCCACCGACAAAACCTGCTCCTCCAACACTGTTCTTAGAAAAGTTTCTAGAGCTTAACACTTCAAGGTAAGAAGACTGAAACAGAACTGATGTTTAAGTTTTTTATTTTTATTATTATTATTTTTTTATTTAAAAAGGGACCATGTACAATTAGAACATAAATGTTTCCATTTGATGCATTGTACCGGAGTTAGCCTTTGGCTAATTTACATCCGTAGTCCCCCGTAGTTAATACATATTTTAAGTGCACTGTGTGTTTTACAGTGCTGCGAGTGAGATGATCTCTCTACTAAACGACTACCTCTGCCGTGAGCTGCCCCTTGACTTTGAAAGTGTGCACAAAGGGGCAACAAGTCTTCTTCATCTTAGGCGCACTCTGGGAACAGCGTGCCAAGGGCTGAACAAGTTTGTATTTCAGATTTTATGTAAATGATTTTCAATAGCAAAAACATAGTTTATAGTTTAATGGTGTACACAAAAAATATGCAATAGTATATCATTTAGTGAAAGTAAGAAATATTAATTCAGTGTTTCCCTGATTACTTCAACAGTGAGATGGACCTCACTCTCACCAGTTTGGAAACTCTGGCCAAAGTGTTTGACCATCCCAGCTGTACGTTAACCCACACTAAGGTAGGAAACACACACAACACTGATGTTTGGCAATGTTGATTTATTATTATTATTATTATTAACATTTGTTAACAGGGTCCCGACATGGAAATAGACAGTTTGTTGTTCAAGATTTCAGTTTTAGTGAGTCTTCTTTCATCTTTGGAAAAAAAGGTAAATTTGTACAAAAAAAGTAATATTTGCATTGAATGCTACAGTATGTTTGTTCATTGACTCATGTCCTGACATTTTTATTTACAAAGGTATTACAAGCGCTTCAAGATGCAGTAACAAACCACAATTTAGCCGTGCAGCCAATTCCTCCCCAAGAATCTACAACCACCAACATGACATGCACTGCACCTGTAAAGACTCTCTCAAGGCGCTCATCTGTCCACTCCTTTCAGGTAACTCCTGTAATTTACCATGGCTGCTGCAGTTCTTTTGAGGATTTTATTTAGGTTTACTTTTGTGCTGTCCAGGTTAAGATGGTACGCTTCGGTCGGCAGACTGTCTCTGTAGATGTTGATACAGGGATCATTCTCTTTGACAGAAAGTCGGATTCATTTAGTGTGGAAAAGGTTTCACATGGCAGAAGTAAGAAAATCTTTCTTCTACTTATTTTGCCTTTTCATGCAGTAGATAGCATAATAATATAATTTCTTCCATTAGTCCTTCAGATGATCAAATTTCAGAGCAGTCCGGCCAAGGTACAGATGGTAATTGACAAACTCCACAACACGCCTCGAGAGATGATTTTTGAAAGTGCAAGGGTATGACTAATCTGTGGATAATGCTTTTTAAATACTCTTTAAACTTTAAATACGATATTGACCTTTTCTTTTCAGAAACGCGATGCTTTCTGCCATCTGCTGCAGCTGATGAAGATGCAACACTCTGAGATGAGTGATCCAGACCTGATCTCTGTCTTTGTTGGGACATGGAATATGGGTAATGGATCTGTTATAAACTTGATGAAAGGAGTAAGTTCTATTCTGTTATGAACTATATTGTTGCTGTGTAGGTGGTTCTCCTCCTCCAGGGAGTTTGCAGCCATGGACGACTTGTTGTGGTTTGGGTCGCACTCCCGATGAGTCTATTGCTCCTCTTCCTTATGACATATATGCTGTGGGTACTCAAGAAAATCCCCAAGGCGAGAGAGAGTGGATCGAAAACATCAAAGCCAGTCTTCGCAGCTCCACTCACATCGATTTTAAACTGGTAACAGTCTAATTTTTCATTGCAGTGCTTTAAGTGCCTTTGATATTAATAGTAACTGAAGAGGCCAATAAACTGGATAAAAATAGCAGCAGTCATTCAGAAATTGTAATGTAGATTGGTGTCCTGTAGGTGGCAGTGCAGTCCCTTTGGAATGTGAGACTCGCTGTGTTTGTGAAGCCTGAGCATGAGAGACGCATCAGCCGCGTGGGCACGGCCAGTGTGAAAACCGGCTTGGGCAACACCCTGGGTATGCGCTATCACGTCATCTCCAACAGTTTAAGACTTCAAATCAATCAATCTTTTCTTATTAAACGCTAAATGTATATGTTTTATTCCCCCACCCCTTTTTTTTTCTTTTAGGAAATAAAGGAGCAGTTGGTGTCTCTTTATATTTTAACGGGACATCTTTTGGTTTTGTGAACTGTCACCTGACCTCTGGAAGTGATAAAGTCCTTAGGTAATTATTTTGTGTCATTTCATGTTTGTATTTTATTAAATAAAAAATATTGCTTCTACTTGTTTTTAGGAGAAACCAGAATTTTGTGGATATTCTGAGACTGCTATCCCTCGGGGACAAGATGGGTCCATTTGACATCAGTCTTCGTTTCTCGCACCTGTTCTGGTGTGGAGACCTCAACTACAGACTAGACCTGGATGTGCAGGTTAATTTACATCTAATAAAAACTGTGTTTATATTGTAAGGGTCTTTTCTGACTGTGCATGCGCCATATGCCCATTCAGACATGCATGATTACAATATTGACGTTGTATGTTACAGGATATTTTAAAACACGTGTCCAAAAGAGAATTTGAAGAGCTGATGTATGCTGACCAACTGACCAGAGAAAGACACAAGAGGAAGTCTTTTCTAAATTTTAGTGAGTAGTTTTTTCTATTTATGTCTTTCAAACATTTAATTGTATTTTGTAAAATGCATTTTTTTTGTTTTTAATCTTTTTTATCTGTTTAAGAGGAAGAGAAGATCATATTTCCACCTACATATCGGTATGAAAGAGGCTCAAGAAACTGTTATCTGTGGCAAAAATACAAGACTTCTGGGGTGAATAATTTTGTATATTGTACAGACACATTTATTACACATTGAAATGCATTAATTCAACACTTACAGTGAAAATTATTGCGTTTTTATGTATTTATTGCTGTTCATGAATCATAATTTCAACATTTCATCATACTCAAAATTTGAAAAAATCTTATCTATAGTACAGGTCCAATTTTAACAAAAAAAAATTCTTAATAAACTATATGTCAGCAACATTTTACTACTTAAAATACAGCCTTCGAGATGAGACACATCATAAAAAATAAGGTTTCTCTTTAAGCATTTAAAGTATGCGGTTCACATGCTATATTTATTTGTATGAGTAACCTAATCCTGCCCAAGAGGTTAGGTAGCAGCATTACTGACCTGGAGGACAGTTGTTGATTCCAAAAATAACAGCATTATCCTGTGGTTAGCTCAGTGCAAGAACAGAAACAGCAACAGGGACACACGCCAGTATTTCATGTACACCATCCATCGTCAATAATAATATTTGTCATAGGTGCGAATCAATGTGCCTTCATGGTGTGACAGGATTTTGTGGAAATCCTATCCAGAAACACACATTGTCTGCTCTGCGTACGGTAAGAAAATTCACAATTTAAGTGACTAGTAAAGTTTAGTAAAAGGAGGTAAGTGTGCAATGTCAAGTTATTATAATATCATATCATATCATGATATACTGTATGGGCGACAGTGGCACCGATGGTAGATCATGATCAAAAGGTCGGTGGGTGCGAATCACGGCTCCTGCAGGTGCACACTGTCGTTGTGTCCTTTGGCAAGACACCTCGCCACCTTGCCTCCCGTGCACACACTGACATATGAATGAGAGTGTGAATGGGTGAGTGGATCCTTTGAATACAAGTGGAAGAGTGAACTCTGAAAGGAAGCAAAGAACTTAAAGTGGCACTATGCAACCTTTTCAGTGAAAAATACATTTCTGATATTTGACCTTTTAGTGACTCAGTGGCCGTCTGAGTGCAGCATGGCATCATTGCTTTCCATCACACTGACCTCTGGGACACTCCAGGATCAAATGTTTTCAGGGTTTCTGGTCCATTTCTATGAAACCCCTAAAAACAACTGACCCTGGAACATCATTGAAGTCACTGTGATGGAAAGTAAAGGTGCCATGCTGCACTCATACAGTCACTAAAGGGTCAAATATGCACAAATATCAGGATTTTATTTTTCACTTAAAAAGTTGCATAGTGTCCCTTTAAGACATATGAAATACTTTTATATAGAAAATCAAATCATGCTTATATGAATCTCACCTAGCCCTAGAAAGCATCCTATCTATAATTGTGCTCAAATGTGGATTCTGCCAGGGGATGAAAACTTATGCATTTCATAGAATATGAATGATAACACGGGGGGCAACAGTGGCGCAGATGGTAGAGCGGGTCGTCTCATGATCGAGAGGTCGGGGGTTCGAATCCCGGCTCCTGCAGCTGCAGACTGTCGCTGTGTCCTTGGGCAAGACACTTCACCCACAGCCCGTATGAATGTAGTGAGAGAGTGAATGTGTGGTGGTGGTCGGAAGGGCCGATGGCGCAAATTGGCAGCCTCGCTTCTGTCAGTTTACCCCTGGGCAGCTGTGGCTACAATAGTAGCTTATCACCACCAAGTGTGGAGTGAAAGAATAATGCCATGTAAAGCGTCTTTGAGTGTCCAAAAAAGCGCTATATAAAACCGATGCATTATTATTATTATTATTAACACAAAAACCTCTATTTCACACATGGTAGGTGGTTGCGTAAAGCCATTTATTGTCATAAAACCTGTTTGTTTACACTTTTCAACTAGAAACAAGCCAAATGTCCCTGATCAAAGGTTTACATATTGTGCATCTTGAAAACAAACTATTTTTTCAGAGAGTCCAGTTTTGTCAGAGAGTCCTGTATTTCAGCTGAAGTGAGTTTTTCTTTGCTCCTGAACAATTTTCCTGGCAGTTGTTGAAGGTCATGTAAACGTTAGATCAGGGACATTTGAGTAGTTTCTGTTTCATTATGATTTCAAAAGAGTAAACTCAGTTCAGACAATAAATGACTTCACACAACCACGAACCATTCATATTCTATGAAAAATGGGCAAAAGATTAAAGGGTATGTAAACTTATGAGCACAACTGTGTGTATGTAAAGTTAATATATAACTACTTTATAGGCTATACTGTATATTATTTTTTGACAGTTTTTGTTTTTGTGGCAGGTTGCACTGATGACATCTTCACAAGTGATCACTCTCCTGTTTTTGCCACTTTCCAAGTCGGAGTGACACCACATTTTGTCTCCAAAACAGGTATTTTCTTTGGACACACATGTAAAAAACATTTATTTTACTGACCCTACTGCTATTTAACAGATAAAAAAACAAGCATTGAGAAAGCATGGATTGAGCTTGAAGTGATTGAAGCCATCGTAAAAACATCAAGCAAAGCCAAATTTTTTATTGAATTTCATTCACCCTCTCTTGACGGTATGACTCCATAGTTTAGTACAATTAGTATAAACAATAGTCAGAATAAAACGCATCATGTGTTCTCCTCTGTTCACAGAGACACGCCGCTCAAGTGAAAATGACTCTCAGAGCTGTGATGTTCCTGGATTTTTGAAGCTCGGATGGTCTTTTAAACAACTGCCAAAGGTAATACATTTAGTTAAAAATGCATTAACATAGAATCAATATTGTTTTTTCTTTGGCAGCTCTTTCCCATTTTTTCTGACTTGGAGTATCTTCAAGATCAACACCTGCTGCTGTCTGTGAAGTCATGTGATGGCTTTGAATCATATGGTAGGAACTGGGAGGCAAAAACCTTTAAAGAAATACATGTATACTGCACATACTATGTCTAACTAATAGGGATGGTCGGATATGAAAACTTTCTGCCGATATCAATATCAACATTTAAAACCAATAGTAAGACCCTCTCACGTGGAGTAAAGACCTGCTCACGTCGAGTAAAGACCTGCTCACGTCGAGTAAAGCTCCTAGATTCATCATTGGAAAAACTGATAATGCAATATGACTTTGGCTGGTTACAGTGGTTTACTGCTTCCTCTTGGGGACATTTTTAGAGAATTTGTGTTGGAGATTCTTTATAAAGCGTTATCATTTCAGCACATTTGAATAAACTGTTGCCCCAGTCAGATCAGTTGCCTCTCTGTGCTGTAGAAAAACAGCAGTTAACATGGAAAAATCCCCCCGCCCCCCCCCACCGATATATCTGCCCATCCCTACTAACTAATGATATGAAGGTATTTTTATGTTTAATGTAATATGGTTGTAACAAAAAAATGACTGATCTGCAGGAGAATGCTGTGTGGCTCTGCGCTCAGTCATCGGAGCCTCAGAGCAGTTTGAGACATTTCTGAGTCACCGCGGGGAGGAGATGGGCTCCATACGTGGGCGGGTCAGAGTTCATGTGCCCAAAGACAGAAGAGGAACCAGGACAAAAATCTATGGTTGGTGAAACAGAAGTGTTGTTTCCTTTTCACTCCTAACACTTGAACTTTTGACTAAACTTCAGTTTTTAATACCACTGCAGTCCATGCTTCTCCTTACATTTCTTCCTCTATTTGGTTTCTTAATGATCAATGGCTTTGCGCTTGCTGCTATCTATCTTCCTCTTTTGGCTCCTGATTGGCTCACCCTCTCCAGATGCATCCTGAGACTCAAAGCAGATGAGTAAAGTGTGGCCAGGTTAGGCTACGGAATTTTATTGAACTATTCCTTTTCTTTTTACTTGGTGCATATTTGTTGTTTCATTTATTGAAACTATATGGATTTTGTTTCAGAGTTCTGTTTTGAGAAAGATGACAAACCTTCTGTGAGGGGATACCAGTCTCCTGCACAAACTCAATTCCCAATGAACAGGTAATTAGTATGAATTTGAGAAATATTTTTTCTTGACTTTAGTGTGACACCTCACTGCATGTGCTCTGTGCAGGTCCTCAGCTGCTCCCTCTAAGTTAACTCCGAGCAGCTACACAAATCCTGCCTATTTCATCTTTGAAGGCGTGTCAGTGGTACCCAGACTGCAGTCTTCACCTCAGCGCAGGAACCTTCAGGTGATCTGGTCTGGAAATGAGGCCTTGCAGCTCCCCAAAGTCTCAGAATGTCCAGGCATTAACAGGAGACTCAACCGCAGAGCTGACTTTACTGAGATTGAGATTCCAGCTATGTTGCCTCAAAGCACACTGACAGATGACCTTTACCCATCTCAAATAGCCTCTTCTTATCAACTTTTCCCTGTGAAAAATCCGCTTCCTATTTCTCCACCTTCAAGAATTTCACAATATCAGGACCAGACTTCACAGCCTAAAGAGAAATGTATTCAAAACGCAGTCCGGGACTCTGTTCTGCCAGTAAAGAACCTCAGAAACCTTTATATGAATCATTCAGTGATCATTAGAGACAAAGTTCTAAATGATCATCGACCTGTACGATCAGCCAAGCCTCCAGCAGCTTTTCCCTTTGTTCCAACTAAAGCGGAGCGTTCCCAGTCTTCTGTCCCCTGGCAGGTGGAGGCCCAGACCCCCTGCCCAACCGGAGACAATTCTCTGACTGCTTTACAGATGGCCAAGTCTCTCAGTGAGGTTGATTTCTTTCCCGTTGAAGAAAAAAGTCCTTCAAAACAGCCAAAGTATAAAAATAGCTGTAAAGTGTCAGTAGACAAGGAATATAGTTGGATTAAAGAGGTAAGACACTTGTGTTTAAACATATAAATACATGTAATTCTATATTCCACTTTCTTAAAACACCTTACTATATTACAGATGTCTGTCCCTCAGGGCGCACCTGAAACAGTGCAAGAACTTCTCAGTATGCTGGGTCTTCAAAGATACAACCAAGGCCTTAGTCTATGTGGCTGGAATGACCTGGATTACTTTTGGTAAAATAATGTACTATGCTATATGAAACACTGATTGTACTATATGGACCATTGAAGTGAGAATGACATGGTGATGTTTTCCACAGTGGAATCACAGATGAAGACCTTTGTGCGGCTGGAGTTACAAACCCTGGCCATCGACGCAGGATCCTGGAAAACCTTCCTCAAAACTGGAACTGATAAAGTCATGGACTTAAAGTCATGGAATGCAACAAAACAGAAACATGTATTTAAACTAAATCCATAACAATTATATCAAAGTATGTTTTCATGTAATCAATACAGCAGCAGAGAAGTGCTACATTCAGCTGTCCTTCAGCCTGGGTGTCTTTCTAACATGTATAAACAACATGGATTTTCTAACAGTGTTTTAAGTACAGTTTTGGGTCCTCACTGAAGGCTGTGTGCATTTCTCTCACTCTCTTATTGAGCCTGGGTCTTTTAAAAGCCCTTGGTTTATCCTGTGGACCATAAAATCTATAGCTGTACATATATTGTAACAAGCTGCTTTAGGTCATTTGTTTACCATGCCATCTGTGTCACAGATGAATGGTCACTGTGTTTTATGCTACCTGTACAGCCATAAGTGCATAAAGTAACTCTAGCCCATCACTTAGCAATGTTTGTCATGTAGTAGCATACATTAGTTGACAGAGGACCTTTTTATTGTGCGAAGATTACATCTGACTTTGTTTTTAACTCTGCTAAAAGTGTGGATTTATTGCATTGCGCCGCGATATCGAGGAAACCATGTGAACAAGTGGAGGCACAGTTTCAGTGATTTCACTTTCAGCTGCTTGGTTACTTATTATTTGGGTGTTCAAACATCCCTTTGCTTGACCGCACAGTCATGTCATTGACCACTCTGTAGTAATAGTATACAGTACTGTTACTACATAGTAATAGTCAGTATTTGAAGGGATTTCTGACTAAACATCAGAAATACAATTAAATGGCGATAAAGTGTTTAGAGTCGACACATGGATTCCATATGTGGAAGGCTGTAGCCTGCTTGGATACAGGAGCTTACATTCCTGACAGCTAACCGCAGAAACCCCTCCCAACCAACTCTGCTCATGTGGAGAGATCAACTACAGCCTTGCATCTGACATAAGAGTGAGGAGGTCAGGGGTACGCACATGCAGGCCAATTCTTTTTTAACTATTATAATTATTATTACGCAAAGTCCTAAATCTGAGTAAACCTATAGAACCATATCCTGATGAACACTCTGGTGTGCTAAAACTGATCAAAGCCTTTAAAGCAGGAAGGCTATAAGTAAAGCCTTTGTCCCGTGACAGTGTAGTTCATAAAAAGGGTCAGTAAACTCAATTATGTTTATAAACTTCAGATATGAATTCTTTGTGACTTTTACTTGGTAACCTATTAAGTGATCATCTTATCTCATTCAGTTCATCATCCACATAATCCTTGTAGCGTTTATATGTTTATGATCACACACCCACACAATTGAAATATGGTTTAGTTTTTAATTGTTGCCAACAGCAGCTATAAACAAACCGCTCCTACGTCCAGCTCTATGTATTATATCCTGGAACAGTCTTTTATTGGCGATAGTTGGCGCATGCCTTCTTCATGGTGATGATGTGAAACAGAACCAAGGCTTGGCCCAGAGACATAAGGAGCTCTCTCGGCACTATTGCTTTCACGTGGTCCGCTAGTTCAACTCAAGGCTGTTTTAGGACAGAGAGCCGTCCACTCAGCATTGTGACTTCCCATTTTACTCGCAGATTTTAACTGGTGCGGTGATACCGCGCAGTGATGCTGAACACTGCCATGGACTCGGATTGGCGACTATCGAAAACTTTTAATGCGTAATTTATGCGTGTGCTGAAAGACACGAGCTGTCTTGGCGATTTGACGGAGAAGTCCTCCTTAGTTTTCTCATGAATAGTTGCACTTTCTTTGCCGTAGTCACCAGTAGCTCCCTCAAGTAATCCGAGTCGCAACTTTCCAAGTTTGTGGTAAGTTCAATTAGCTTTTCACAGCGCCTTGTTTCCCATTGTCGTTACGCGCAACAGTATTGCAGGCGAGGGAATGCCTCCACAAACATGCACCAGTGCCGCTACATGTCCTTGTGTTTGTGTTGCCAGTTCCATTTTATGTTACATTGACTATAGGTAGAGGAATTAAAGAGAAAAAAGCCTACATGTTGTAGCAGAGTAAACTGCCACAGTTTGTACATTATTCAATGCTAAAAATTACAACTGTATTATCGTAACTTAAAAATGTATAAATTATACATACATATATGTATATATATATATATATATATATATATATATGTATATATATATATATATATATATATATATAACGTATGTATACTTTGTATAATGTATATATATTTATACAGTATATATACATATATACTTTATGCATTTTTAAATTATGATAATACAGTTGTAATTTTTAGCATTGAATAATGT
>OMNZ01034128.1:26273-37168 GCA_900303255.1 Lesueurigobius sanzi | reverse complement strand
TAAAATGTCTAAAATGTTCATATTGCTCTCAAATGATATGAATGTCTATGAGGATACTGTAGATGTGAACATTTCCAAGAAAATCATAGTGGGCCTGAGTAATTGAGGTTGAAAGACAGAAAATATGAATTCCACCCAAAAAAAAACGGAAGGAAATTATTGCCTTTTAACCAACTGTTTATCTCTGTAACAATAAATAATTGAAAAGTTATTGAGGTTTCGATTTAAAATAGTCTAGGCAGAATCCCATTGTAATAGGGCACAATTTGGCACTTTTTGGCCCAAAAAATTCAAATTTGTAATTTGTAATTGAAAATAATTTTGGATCCTATTTATATATTTGGTCATAAAATACAGTTTTTCCAAGAAAAAAAAATACACTTTTTAAAAAATAGATTAAAATAAACAAGGATTGTCTCTAAAAGTGGCAAGGACTCTAGGGCTTAAGAGGTTAAACTGGGAGATGGCCTCAGGCAGACAAGAGACTACATCCATCCATCCAACTAAAAAGAATTGTACAAAATAACGATAAAACACAACATTACATATTCATCAAAAGACTAATAAAAATATGTTAAAATGTGTCAAAATGAACACTGGCACACATGCACTCAAAGAAGGAACCACCTCGGTCGACCTCAAACGTTCAGTACCCGGGTGTCCGTCAAAATGAACTGACAAACACAGCTGTAGCGTGAATAAAAGTGACTAACCAAAAGGTAAACCTGCCCGCCTCGCTCTCATGTACAGTGCGTGTATTGTATTGTAGTGTATCATGTCGCGGTGCCACAAAGCCGCACCTCTTGCCCCCCTAATCCTGTCGCTCTGCCCCTCTCCCTGTCGTCTGCTCCATCTATCTGCGCCCTTATCTGTGCATCTCCCATCAGGTCATCATCCACTGTTCCTACTTTACACCCCGCTCCCCTCTGATACCGCTGTCCTTCACCGACTGCAGGGTCAAAACTTAATGGAAGCTCGATATAGGAAAGTGGACACTCGGAAAGCGGCCAGATGACTTGTTGTCTTTAGTGTGATAGTTTCAAATGGTTCCAAGGCTTTGTTACTGGGGTGTTATATTTGCTTTGTGTCCCTTTGGTTGAAAAGTGTAATTATAATAGTTGCACTGGGAGCTAAGATCTTGTCTCCACACATATTCGTTTCATTTTTTGATGGTTTAGATTTAATTTTGGCTTCCTAGCGAACGATGGGACAAAACATTTCAACTAGACAACAAATGATTAGCTATAAAAGATGAATTATCTTCCAATCAACTTTTGAGTGTTGTGTGGTTGTGTGTGTCCTATGAGTCGGTCTGTCATCTCCTGATAGCATCATGTTATCTTCTCTTCAAATTAAAACTGCTGCGGCCTCCTGCCCTTCACTCACACACCTCTGCTCTGAGCGCTCTCCCTCTCGGTGCGTGGAGGTCACGCTGTAATGCTTTTGTCTTTAAACTAAACTTAGTCTGGTGCAGTGGTTCTCAACTGGTGGGTCGAGAGCCTTTGATTTGGGAGCATTGCTTTCAGTATTCATCCAGTGTAAGTGCTCAAATTGTCTGGTGTTGAGCTCGTGTGGACATAAATTCAACTTCATGGGTTCATTAAATGCTTATATCCACAAAGATCTGTGGAGAAATACAGTATTTTAATAGCATCAAACTGGAAAGCTGTTATTGGTTTAAATACATATTTTTTTGGATTGCAACTTATCATCTTGGGGTAATGGTGGGTCCTGATCCCATCCACTGGTCTGGTACAAGACTGTGTAGTGTGTACTATGTTAGAATAATTACAGTGCACACATGTTATTGTACACAATGACCACAATGTAGGGATCCACTGGTGCATACTCCATAAACACGGTTCTCAACTGGTGGGACAGGACCCAAAAGTGGATCACAGAACAATTTTCAGTGTGTCGCAAGCCTTTCCCTTTTTCTCTGCATTTTCTGTTGACTAAAGAAGTAACCCCATGTTACTCTGCAAAAGTAGCCCTATATACAGACCTTGTAGGTTCTCAGTCATACAGGAGTTGTCCATCGTAGGTAAAGATTCTTCAATCTTCATCTGTACTCTGTAGTTGTAGGACGTTGTGCTCTTTATTCAAAAAGCTTTGTCACCAAATGAGTAGACTCCACACGCTTGTGGGTATCTTAAGAACAAACCAGTAGGAGGAGTTGACCTCTAAGTCCCACCTCTCTTGGTAAGTTAAAATACATTTTGAGTAAAAAAAAAATCTGCCTGTGGAAGTATTTTTACACTTAAAACAAGAAAAAATGTAAGAAGTAAATGTATATTTATTATCTAATTTCAACAGTGATGAGATTTTTTGTCCCACAAAATAATGTAAAGAAATCTTACTTATTTCTAGATTATTTTTTGCAGTGTAGTCTGTTTAAACAGCCATGATTGCAGCTTGTCAGGCTTATGTCAGGCTTATTCTACAATAAATGAGTGGGAAAATACCATATTTGACATTATTCAATTCAAGTTGCATACCTTATATAATTCTATTTCAGGTAGAGGGCAGGTGCAAATACATTATATGGGAGAGAAACAGTTTTTGAAAGAAATCCTCAAAAATAAAACTTAACCCTCATGTTGTGTTCCTGTCAAATTTGACAGATTAGAAAGTTTTATCTCTGAAAAATGAATTTAATCAGACTGACCTAGGGTTTGATGACTTTGTCCACAAAGAGGATTACAACACAAGAAATAAATGGTATTCATTTGCATACAATTTTGTGTGTTTTATTCAACTTTTGTACACTCTTGATGTTCCCGGTTAAAAATGGCCAGTCATTAGAAATGAATGGGGGGGACTACAGTTTATGTATAAAACTGAGCTCAATACATATTGTATATATTGACATGATATTGGAATATTGGGAATTTTGGGATTATTTCCTTTGTACACAAATACAATCCTCCGGGAAAACAACAGGTGTGACTTTATAAAAAAATGTAATGGTGTAAAAAAAAAATGTCCTTGGTAACTTTGAACCAAAGTAGTCTGAGATAAACAGTATACTTTTTATATACGTACAGTCAAAATAATCCAGAAATTTTCTTAGAATTCAAATTCAAGATGTATAATGTCAGATCAATGAGACACACAGGCCATAAATAACAAACAGAAGTTCCAACCTGTCCACTAGAACTAAGTTGTTAATATATAACTAAGTTATATATATAAATCAACAAATAGTGATAAATATTTATTATAGCACAGTTTTTTATGATGAGTTTAAATGGAACGGCCATTTTTGACCAGGAACACTAAATTGTTAAACATGAAATGCACACAACATGAGGGTTAAGAAATTTGATAGAGAATGGATTAAACCTGCCATATTGTTCTTCTGGCCAACATCATCCACATGTTTTTGAATGTCACCTCTTTTGGACACATTTATGAGAGAATAACCCTTGGCCAATGTCTCCCACAAGCAAGTGTTTCATGTTCAGTTCCATGTGTCATTTCATATTCAGTTAAACATTACATGCAGAGCGACATTACATGGACAGAGCTGCCTAATCCAACGGGCTAGCAGGGGCTGAAGCCCAGGGGCCTAACATAGTCAAGGGCCTATCAGAATTAGGAAGAAAAAAAAAAGCCCATTCCTGTCAGGAGTTATTACATTTTTAAGAAATTATTAAAATGTTCAATCCAGCCACTAGGGGGCAGCCAAGATTTTTTTGAAGGAATTCCACACCTGTCCAGCAGAGGACACTGACAAAGTCTTGTGGCCATACCGCCTTCGCTCTGCCTGATCCTGTCAGATTTCTGTAGTAGGCCTGCCCTACCTGGCCCAGAGGCCTATCAGATATCATTGAATTCCATATTATAATTTGTTTGTTTTACCTGTCAGTTGCATTATTGCGGCATCAACTGACCAATTGTCTATAATATGTCAAAGAGCTGATGAGCCACATGCCTAAGCTAACAGGCTTTTTTAACCAACAAGCTCAATCAGAGGTGGAACTGCGGACGAAGGCAGCTCTGATTTAGGGTTAGGGTTGGCGCTGAGGGGGTAAGCCCCGGGGCCTATGGGTACATTAAGATGGCCCTGCTTGTGGACTTATGTAGCCTACACTTTTGCACCTGGACAATAGAGTATAAAATGAAGTGGAAGAGAGGACTGCGCTTTACTGTGGTTCCAGTGGAGGCCAACCTGAAAGTTTTCGCACACAACAAGTCTGATTATCTCAGCTACTGCAGGTCTGTTGGAATAATGAGTAAAACTTGAATGCCATCAGCCTACAGGCAACTGCTAACAATTGTCCCTTACTTATGCTATTACTGCATCACAACGAACAATACGTAATAACCATAATAATCATTTTAATCTGCAGTGTAGAGTCAGTGCAGCATTAGTGGCTTCAAAGACACCCAGTAGTAGGACTATCGATCCGTTTAGAAAATATGTAATCACTGCGACCTGGGCTGGCACACTTCATAATGCGGACTACCTCCCTGTGGACTCCACCAACTTGAATAAACATACAGTAAATGAACAGACATCCATATCCCGGTCACTCAATCAAATGTGCGTTCTCCATCATCACTAAGACCTTGGCATTGCCAGATTTCCATCCCGTTATTACTGGTTATTACCGCCAATGAAAAAAAAATAAAAACCCCAGCACTGATTTATCCTCCACGGCGGCATCTGCACAGCTCAGCTCATTTCAATCACAAACGGCAGCATCTTGATTTACACCGGCCACTGTTTTAATAGAGCTAGCCATGGTCAAATTTAAACTAACCCAATTAATCAACTAAACATTCGATATCTCCCATTCAGCCGCCACCCACGCCTTCTCAATATGAATTTTCCAGGAGATTTCTTTATTGATCGACAGACAGATGATTTGTGAGATACATTGTGCTGAAGGGGAGGGGGGGGGGGGGATCAATATATGACCAGTCAATAGCTCATGGGGAGAAATGAACTGTGGTGACACGAAGGCCACAAAGTCAAGTCCGCATGTAGTCACACTCACTTGTTTAGGGATGAAGACGGATGCGTGTGCGCCGTCGGGGACCGGGGGGGAAATAGCGCCCGCGACCTCTGCGCGAGCAAAGAGTATTATGGGGGGGAAACGTCGGCGAGAGTAACCAGGTGGATACAGGGCCGCTTTAAGGCTGTTCCAGTTTGCCACCTCAGACTATGAGAGTGTTCTCCGCAGGGAACAGGTAGAGGTTTTGCGCTCGGGTACTTGTGTTTTAGGACCGACACTCGACTGGGTTTGGTCTGGTGGAAATATATGGAGTTAGAGCAGCGTCAAATGTAGCATGATGATGAATGGTGGTAGTTTAGGCAATCATTTCACAAGTTTTATTTGCTTTGGTCAGGTTGTTTAAGATATTTTCTGGTATTTCCTGATTTATTATGTAAAGTGATGATATCAGGCAAATTTTACATTTATTTGAGCAGATTATGATTTTATAACCTCGTCAAAACCCCCTGTAGGCTACATCACATTGAGAAATCCATGAAGTTCCTTTTTTTTTCTTCTCCAAACTGATCCTGTCTGTGGTCAAACTCTAAAATTTGCATTTTGGAATACACGTACTTAGAGTATGTCAGAATACACATTTGAAGAAAAAAAAAAGAAAAACAAAAAAAAGAATACACATTCAGAGTAACTGTATTCCAATATACGGGGTGTCCCAAAATGTATACACTTTAGCAGCCGATCACTCAATTAATGGTTCTATAATGCTTCATTCAGGCTTTTACAAGTACTTCATACCACTTAAGAGCGCTTACAACGGAACCAGTTGTAAACACTCCAACTTAGTTACTAGTTACTCTAATTTGACACATTACTATTTCCAAACCAATAATCAGATTCAAGTTACTTTAATTCAAGTCACGGGGAGTTACTGCTTTGTCACTTTGTAAAAATATATATTTGCTTTATTCTTGCGTCTCGGACGTGATGGAACATCTGTGATACGTGACGCTTTCAGCTGAGGACGACTCACCAACAATAATTGTTGATGTTACTGTGAAAATACACTTCCAGTAAAGTGAGTATTGGCAAAACCGGTGTCATTTGTGTGTTGGAGGCAGCTGCTGTAGTAACTAATAATAACTAATAAAGTATAATCAGTGTGCGAAATACAGGGGGGTGCGGGGGGGTCCGACCCCCCTGATTATCCCATCAGACCCCTGTCTATTCTAACTTAAGGTAAGAAGAGGCTATCTTTTTATTCTTTGAGTAACTGAACTGGGGTGATTTAACTGTGCACAAGGTGCATGTGTGACTGTTTGTGTCCTCTTAGTCTTCGGCATACTGCATGGTTATTATCGGCTATCGTACGTCTCTGGCCCCAATTATTATCTTGGAAAGAAACCCTAGTCCTTGACAAGTGCACTGTGTGTCGATGCCTGACATTTGCTTGCATTGTAATAATGCTCAACATTGCAAAGTCTATGTTGAGAAAATTGATATCTGTATTGTGCAACAATTCGGAAATGGGGACCCCCCCGAATATTGGCGGGTAACTGTAGCGGCTAAATTGCCCTGTGCAAGGTCTGCGCTGACTGCAGTGCTAAAGGCTTGTGACCCATTAAAGGACCCACCAGTTGAGAACCACTGCTGTACCCATTAAAGGAGTCCCCACCCACCAGTTGAGAACCACTGCTGTACCCACTAAAGGAGTCCCCGCCCACCAGTTGAGAACCACTGCTGTACCCATTAAAGGAGTCCCCACTCACCAGTTGAGAACCACTGCTGTACCCTTTTGCAAACACCGCGCTGACTTTGGCTCGGAGCCCCGCTTGCAGCTGCTCGTTCTCCACCTCATACACACTGTATCCACTGGAGACATAGTGCCCGTCTTGTGCTCTGCTCTTTAGACTGATGGACTCTGAACCGAACTGACAGCACAGCAACTCTACGACACCAGAACCCTCCGCGACCACTGTCTGATGTCGTAGCGTTGGCGTGCTGTCAGTTCGGTTCAGAGTCCATCGGTGATTAAAAAGAGCGGAGCACAAGACATTTTATTGACTTAGTTCGAGCCTGGATCTAGCTGCTGCTGTGGCCCAAGAGCCAAGCCCCAGAGCCAGGGCCCAGGGTGTGGAGCAGAGCCGAGATGAGGCGTGCTAATCTGGGTGATGGAGGCCCAAGGCACTATGTCTCCAGTGGCTACAGTGTGTATGAGGTGGAGAACGAGCAGTGGCAGGAGGGGCTCCGAGCCAAAGTCAGCGCCCTGACGAGCCTGACTTTTGACATCAGAACAGAACTCGAATACCAGAACACGATGCTGACAACCATGGACTCGGACTTCGACTCGACAGGCGGGCTCCTGGGGACCACGAACGGCCGAGTAACGCAGCTGTCCAGAGGGAGCCAGAGCAAACTGCTGTGCTACATGCTGCTCTTCTGCCTGTTGGTGTTCCTGGTACTGTACTGGTACCTCCGCCTGCGGTGACCACAGCCTGACGTCATGGACACGTGTTTGTAAAAGTGGTTTTCAACTGGTGGGTCTGGACTCCTTTAATGGGTACAGCAGTGGTTCTCAACTGGTGGGTCGAGACTCCTTTAATGGGTACAGCAGTGGTTCTCAACTGGTGGGTGGGGACTCCTTTAATGGGTACAGCAGTGGTTCTCAACTGGTGGGTCGGGACTCCTTTAATGGGTCACAAGCCTTTAGCACTGCAGCCAGAGCGGAGCGTGCACAGGGCAATTTGGCCTCTACATTATCAAAAGACTACCTCAGGCACCGCAGGCATAAAAGTGGTTACTCCGGCTGTTATTGGCACAGCGTGGTTTTCCTGGAGTGAATTGGACCCCAACTACCGTAGGGGTGATCGTCGTGAGGCAGCGGCGAACCGGCGGACTGTTGGCGGGAGGACGAAGGAGGAGGACGGCACTGGAGAAGGCTGCATCCTCTGTCAGCAATGGCAAGCAAAGCAAAGGCTGAGCATGCTGCTCATTTGGCTAAAGCTTCATTTATTGAGAAGAAATATGATCTAGAAGCACAGCTGTAAGGAGAAAATTAGAAGAGCTGGAGCTTGAAACTAGGATAGCTGAGGTTACAGCCAAACTAGCTGTCTTAGATGCCTCAAGGACACCTAAAACGGCTAAGTCCAGATCAGCTCAATTTGATGAAGTTGACTGTGAGGGAACCTGAGATCTTTGTCCCAGTGGTAGTTCCTGCTGAAACGGGGGCTGGGAATGGATTCGATGAAGTTGACCGTGAGGGACCAGACTTCTATGTCCCATCGGTGGTTCCTGCTGATACAGACGCTGGTAACTTCAGTGAAATCCACTTTGCCAATGCATCCCCACACCTGATTTTGCTGCTCCTGAACCTCAACTGGGAGTTCAGGCTCCTGAGGTGGATGTGGTGGATACAGGTTTGATCAAACTGGACAGTGAAGGAAAATCAGATGTCCAGCAGCTGCCTTCTGAGTTGGTCGCTGCTGGCTCTTGTACGGAGGAGGAGGAGACAGAGAACACTGCTCTCCTCGTTGTGGAGAAGGGCAGCAATGGACCTGTGGTAGCAAGACCACTGGTGGAGCTGCTTTGTACAGAACCTTCAAAGGACAGACCGGACTTCTTCAATGGCCCACAAGCTTGGGGAACTCACACTTTTTAATGATGTCTTGATGAACTCAGAAAAATGTACTGTTCATATTTAGATCTGTGTTGATCGGTGGAAATGTGTGGTTTTTTGTATCTGTACTAAACCGGATGAAATGTAATCGCAAATGAAAACTATATTGGCATTGGACTAATGATCTTCCTTCTTGGATAATGGTATTGTGTTTGTTTAAAATGTGTTCATTAAAGCTAAAGGCAAAGTATATAAATTATGTACAAGTAAATTTTTGGCTCCATGTCAAGTTTTAGATTTGTAATTGTTTTCGCTCCAGGCTCCAACAATTAAGGGGCCAGTGTGTTGGAGCCATTTTTGGCCTAATTTATATTTAGCCTCCTGCCACTGCGGGTCGTTGTATGTAGCTGTTTGTGTGACCACCTGCACCTATACAAGGGAGGGAAAATGGGTGTATAGGTGTTGCAGTGTGGAGGTATTTTGGAGATCATCTGTGCATTTAAGGGTGGCTGTGAGGTATGCCAATAAATATCTTGGAACACAGTATTTTTCGACTCATTTAGCTAGTTGGAAAGCCTAAATAAATCATAATAGGGCAATGAATGAAAACCAAACCAGTCATTCACCCCGGTTTTCTGAGAATAAATAAGTGGACCCATTGCCTCGTGGAAGGGTGAAGCAGTGTAAATAAAGTGGAGGCAAGTGCTGAAAGGAGGAATCCAAATAGACCACAAGAACGTATCCGAGACTCAAAAGAAAACATTGACAAGTACTGCCTCAGTGTGGACATTTTGAGGACCAAAAAAGTATCCTGCTCATAGTCATTTATTTACAAAAGCAGGAACAAAATATAAAGGGCATAAACCCTGTGCCACATGAGCCAAAGTGACCATGGGAGCACTATGCATGGAGGGTCAGAATGGTAAGAGGACACGCTCCCTGTGGTCACTCTGGGTGATGGGGCATGACTGACCCCAGCCTCACACCCACTGCATGTCACCGCTGCCAGAGTGTTGCTGAGAGCACCAGGATGTTTTAGTAATCTCCACCAATCAGCTGCCTGCTAGTCTGTGTAATAAAGAGTGAGTGTAAGAGGGAACACGGGCCAGACAAAGGCGGAGACAAAGGGGGATTTGGTCGAGTTGTTTTAAATTACAGCTGCACTGAGGTGAATAACCCCTCACCTACACACCAGTCACCACAGCGCGCACAGCAGCGGCCCATAAGCTCCTCATATGTGTCCGGGCCGGCTAGCTCTGAGACAGAAACATGCGGACAGGGGCCTGCTGGCTGACCAACCTTGTTATTAAGTCAGGGTGGCCAAACACACAGTCTCACTCTGACATGAATTAAAGTGGCCCCACTGCGATCTGTCAGGCAGCCTGTTCCACTCAGGGCCACAGCACTGAGCTTTAACCCTGTGAGGCAGGTGAGCAGGCTGCAAACTGCATTTCACTACAACATGTATTAAGCCTGGGCCAGCAGTCTCCAGCACTGTGGCTGAGGCTCGCGTTGAGTGGTCTGTCTTTTGGTGTGTGAAACCAGTTCAGCTAAAAACTTGCTTTCATTCAAACTTCACAAGGACCAGGGACACCTCTAGGGCAGGTGTTGTTGGTCGTTCAAAATATAGGTGATCTTTTTTAATTATAGGAAAGATAATTGCCCTGAATGAAATAAATAAAGTAAAGGGAAAGCTGAAAAGAATAACAAAATTAAAGAGAGAGAAAGAGAGAGAGAGAGAGAGAGAGAGAGAGAGAGAGAGAGAGAGAGAGAGAGAGAGAGAGAGAGAGAGAGAGAGAGAGAGAGAGAGAGAAACTTCAATAAAATAATTTGTGACACTCCCTGGAAGAGACAAAAAGGTGAAAGTGAGACCAAAATGCTTACTCTGCGTTAAACTGTATGCACATGTTGAATTTTCTTTATATACAGTGCTGAACAAAAGCTTAAGACCAGTTGATTTTCTTTTTTTTTCTTTTGAAAAGAACAATTAACCTCTTATACCCCACAGGACCCAAATTGGGCACTAAAATCTCTCCTTCCCCTCTCTCTCTCTCTTTCCTCCCTCTCTCTCTTTCCCCCCTCTCTCTCTCCCTCTTTCCTTCTCTCTCTCTCCTTCCCCTCTCTCTGTCTTTTTCCTTCCTCTCTCTTTCCCCCCTCTCTCTCTCTCTCCCTCTTTCCTTCTTCTCTCTCTCTCCTTCCGCTCTCTCTGTCTCTTTCCTTCCTCTCTCTCCTTCCCCTCTCTCTCTCTCCCTCTTTCCTTCTTCTCTCTCTCTCCTTCCCCTCTCTCTGTCTCTTTCCTTCCTCTCTCTCTCTCCCTC
>OMNZ01034124.1:10548-24924 GCA_900303255.1 Lesueurigobius sanzi | reverse complement strand
TTTAAACTTCTCCACAACTTTATCCCTGACCTCTCTGGTGTGCTCTTTGGCCTTCATGATGTTGTTTAGTGACCAATACACTCTGACCATAGCTCTGAGGCCCTCACAGAACAGCTGTAATTCTACTGAGAGTAGATTACACACAGGTGGCCTCTATTTAATCATTAGGGCAAGGTGTGAACATTCAGCAGACATTAGGAATGTTTTAAAGGCAATTTAATACACTCTGTAAAAAAAAAAGCTGTATGAATACTTGTGCACACCCCACTTTTCAATTTTCAATTTTTAAAATAATAACAGAATCATGTATCATTTTGCTTTCACTTCACAGTTGTCTGTTACTTGTGTGTGAACTTTCAGTAAAAAATTCAAAATAAAATCTTTATGTTTATGGTTGTAAACCTGACAAAATGTGCAAAAGTTCAAGGTGTATTAGTACTTTCGAGAGGCACTGTATGTTGTCAAAAAGAGGTTAGGGCTAAGGTTAGGCTTAGCATCAGAGGCTTGACACTTATCTGCGGAGGACGCAGGGAACATGGGCTGGGTTCAGGTTAGGACATGGATGTGGGATGTGAGGGGTCAGCGCGTGTGCAAGGGACAGTGGCACTTGTCTGAGCCTGGATGGGCCGCTGTCTCCCAGTTCCCCGCTGTCCCCCAGTTCCCCGCTGTCCCCTCGTCCTTAAATGTCATTAAAAAGCATTAAATAGAATTCAAACATGGCATTAAATCAAAAGTTCTTGGAAAATAATGACATTGTTCAACTACTTTTATTCAGAAGTTTGACTAGATGGTCCGCAGTTTTGGCAGAAAAGATGCACCATTTATAATTCTCCGTTCTATCAAATTTTCTATTGAATATGAAACGTAATATTGAATACGCACTGATTTGTGGCATTTGGGCATTAAACATTAATTTTGACTTGCTGCTACTTTCATAAACTCTGTAAAGGCTTTAAGTATAGCAGTAAAATGGTTCTAACAGCGTTACCAGAGCTTTAGAACTGCATCAACATCGGTTTCTCCAAAAACAGTGGCAATAGGCCAATCATGAACAGGGTCTAAAAGGGTGAAATAGCCTGAATAAAAGTAGGAGTATGGCTGTCTTAAGTTCCTTCCATGTTCTGCATTTATGGCGGCTGGAATAAAGTCTGAGTAACAAAATCATGATTGTCACAGTGTCAGTCTGATTGAAATTTGAATATTTAGACTGATACACCCATTATGTGAGTTACCCAGACAATCTCAGATGTACAATGAGGCTACGTGATTTTGGGGAAACCAATTTGTTGTGATTGCAATTTCATGTTTTAAAATATGAACTACTAAACTCTAAAATACAACACATTTCAGTTTGTTTGTGGAGATTAACAATTTAACATAGTTTAGCACTTTTGGGAATATGTCTTATGTTTTAACTTATTCTGGGTAAAGTATTCAGACTATTGTGTGAAAAATAAACAAAGGCTGTTAACAAATGTATCATGAAGAGGAAAGGCATCATTGGGCAGGATGCAGAGAGCCTTCCTCCTCACCTGCGTAGAAAACGGCCAGGCAGGAGAGTCTGTTATTTAGTATTTCCTTAAGACCATTAACTCTAGAATCAATGAGATTACAAGGCTGATAGTACTATCAACGGCAGGCTCATTTATCTGAATCCACTGGCCTGATTACAAGCAGGTAAGTGGGGTCATTGAGGCTAATCGGTCTCCGTCATTCCCTTTTGGATACATACAAAGAAAAAAACTAGCTTGTGACACCTCTTTACACTGACAGTAGCTGGAAGCATCATTATGTCAGCCCAGAGTTACTGTGAGTCTGCACAGATGTGTAATTAAGGCAGCAGCGAGCAGCCAGTCGAAGCAAAATCCCCCGGAGGATTACTGCCCATGAATTGAGGCATTGTCACAATCCCCCCTAGACACTTACTCAAAGACAGTGTCTATTAAGTGCTGCGTGTTTGTGCCTGTTTACATAGAGGCAAAAAATTAAGTTCTTCGAGAGCGTTGAGAGAGCAAAGGAGTGGACTCTTGGCTTAACTTTTCGAAAACCTGACTCATGCTAATAATGTATAAGTGGCCCAATTTGCACTCAACAACGCGGCATAAAAGTTTCCCATCGCAGCCTGTTAGTCGCAGAGCATCCTTGTGCAGTGATTTATGACTGCACCCGCCCTTGACCCATTTACAAGACCGATTTAGGGATGCTGACTGCTGGACTATTCTTGGGTAAATATTACGTAAACTGGAGAAGCTTGCTGGCTCACATGGGTGTCAGGTTAGGAATTTATAGATCATGAAGTACAAGGTTTTTTTTTGCTAAAGGCTAGGTCGAAGTCAGAGCAGACTTCTTCTCACGCGTTCAAAGTCAAATACTGCAGGTCTTTACTGTATCGACTTTTCAGAAATACCTTTTCATACAGTAATTTCCAGAGGCAAGTGCTGATTGTACAGTGGGGCCAACTAGATGTGCTTCATGTGCCAGTCCATTTTATGTTGAAGATTACATTCTCAACGCTTTAGAAATGTATAGTTTCAGATGGAGGTTAAGGGTCTAGTAACTTTATGGATTCGTTAAGGATTTGTACCACATGTTTGGAATTTTAATATCGTGACTGACAATAATTGGGCCTTTACACACTTTTTAGTTTAACAGTATAATGCACAAAAATCACCTTGTAGACATTGTTCTTCCTGTAGAGAATCAGAATAGACTTTATTGCCATTTTCTTTGGTAAAATCATGCAACATGAGACATGAACTTGTAATAATGATAAATAATAAACTATTTAAAAATGTAAATTGTAAGGGCATGAATAAATAATATAGAATAAGATATAATAAAATAGCAGCGTGAATGGGTTAATTTACAGATGAGCATGAGCAGTAGATGTGAGTGTGGACATAACCACAGTAAGAGCAGTGCAAATGACTGGAACAAGTCATTTAGAGTTCATTAGTTTGATATAGAGTTACTATTCATGAGTCTAATGGCGGAGGGGAAAAAGGTGTTATTGTGGCGGAAGGTTCTGGTCCAGATGGAGCATAGCCTCATCCTGGAGGGAAGAGGGTTAGAATCCAGGGTGAGACGCCCCCGGGTCCTGGAGACGTACAGATCCTGGAGAGAAATTTGAATGCAGAAATTCACGCCCGAGGAACCAATTCCAGATCTTAAGGCATGATCTTGGTCTAGAGTTAGTCTACTGTGCATGTTTTGGGTTAATGGGGAAAAGTGAGTCAGCTCCACACAGACAGAGCCCAGCGCCCCGAAGCATAAACCAGCTCCAAGCCTCTGCCTTTGCACAAATTCCTCCAGTCAATTCTGATCTGATCTCCACCTCAGTATATTGGCTATTTTCAATGTTATGACGCCAAATTAATTCAACCAATCTCACCCTAAAACATAGGTAACTAAACAAGCAATCATTTCCCCGCTTTAGTTGAAACATCATTTTACCAACCCTACCAACAAGAATATGGATGAGGTAATCAACAGTAACTGCAACTCCTGACTTGTCGAAGACCCACATAAGTTGCCTGAAAGGAGGAGAAAATCAATTATAGCACAGTTCTGAACTTTTTGGGTCTTTGGCTCTCACACATGGAACACAGCAGGGCTCATAAGGATCTATTTGACTATTTTTATCCATCAGTAATACACTTTCATAACTTCCTAGGCATTGGATATCGCCGTGTAAGTCTGCGCGATATATAGCTGCAGCCTCTCAGATACACAAGTCGAAAATCCCCTTTGGCTGCTGATGGATCTGACTAATGCTTCTCCCTGTAATTCCAGCACTGACAGTTTGGTTTCGCAGCATATACCCAGGAAAGGTTGTCACCGCACGGAAAAGACATCCCCTATGGACTGCTTTCTGTTGAGTGTGGCCAATTAAAATGCGAGATCGTGGAGCTCGCAGCTGCTGACTCCTCCTTCGGTTGGTTCTCTATGGGATCAGTGGAATTCAGACAGTCTCCATCTCTCTCTCTGTCAGCGTGCCGCCGCTTCCATGCCCGGGAGGTTTGATGTTTTAACTTAAGCTGCAAGAAGACACACTTGTTGTAACATGGAGATTGATGACAGCAGTAGCTCAGTAGGTGTAACCTCCCAATCTCTGTTGTTGTGTCCTGAGGCAAGACTTCACCAATTCAGTTCACTTTGATTCAGTCCAATTTATTTTTGTTGAGTCGCCTCCCGGGGCTTCACAGTGCGGTTCAGAAATCAACAATGAGACAGATATCAAGGAAATAGACACGCAGATGGGAAGTGTCCAGCAGTCTATAGAGAAGCAGCAGATGGATAATTATCCCGGGTGTCTCCTGTCTTTAGACCCTCCTTCTTGGCAAAGAAAAACTCGAAAGCCCATTGGGGGAAACCTCGGGGGAGAGCCACATTAAAGGAGACAGGCCTTGTCCATTTGTGAAAGAGTTTAAGATTGGACGTGGTTCATAGGCACCGAAATGACTTGTCTCTGCTAGATTTCCACAGGGCAGCTGTGGCCAGTGGGAAGTCAATTATTTCTGAAATTGAAGAAAGGCTGAACAAACAAAATTATACATGTAAATGTGTAAATCGAGATACATTTGTGTATGTGAGAGAAACTAGACACAAAGTGCTCAGGAAAAAGTGCTCAGTGCTACAAAAATATTTTTTGGGGTAGGTGCTCTTTGGCGTTTGGAGAACAGAAACTTAAGAGGAAAAACAACAAAGAACCAAGGCACTCCTCCCCCACCATAATTCTCTATTTACATTTTGTAAAAAGCTTTTATTGTACTGGGCTAATGCATATTAAAAGCCTTTCTCTACAAGTCATAATACATAATACATTTGTGTATATTTGGATTTATTTTAATTAGTGCTGTCAAACGATTCAAATATTTATCATGATTAATCTGTTGAATGTCATAGTTAACTCATGATTTATCATAAAACTATAATCAACATGGAAAAGTGGATAGGCTTCATGCTTTCTTTTTTTAATTGAAAACAACGTGTAGTGTTCTATTTCACGCTAACATTGATACAGTTTTTACTGTAACCAAATTTTTTAGATTATTGTTCTACTACTATTTGCTTCTATGAACATAAAAGGCTGTAAACCTGACTTTCTATGTGCCATCTGTGTTTATTCTCCATATATTAGCATTTTTGATTTAAAAAAACAACAAACGTTACCCTATAGATTTGCAAATTTAGCATGCTCATTTTTGGCACAAAATGTTACTCCATACTCCATGTTCTATCTAAACAGAAAACAAGATGGCAGCTGACACATTTTCAGGATGAAAAAGTCAAGTTTCAGGCAACAAACAAACAAGTTTTGAATACCTGGGCAATTGTGTAATGTGCAGACTCAAGTTTTGGAAAGTGCTAACTTAGCACTTTTTCAACGAATTTTCAACGTGACCTTACATCGCCCCCCGGTGGCCTAGAAGGACATGGTCTCATTTTAAAGCACAAACCCTCCTCTTGCCAACGCAAAAAAAAGCAGGGATATTTGCTTCTTCGGTGACGACTTCGGCATCATTTTGTTTCATTGGTCAAACAAAATGATGCCGTTTAAATTGGTCTGAGTTAACGCGATAATAGCGCAGTATTTTTTGACAGCACTAATTTTAATACATTTGACACAAACCAGAAACAAAGTCTTGGTCTAATTCCCCTTCCCATGTTGACTCATACATGAACAAGACCATTCAAATTCAGCAGAGACACAGCCCTTGTGTAACTAATGGACCTATGTCCTAATGGAGCACTAGGAACCACTGGGAGGCTGACGTTACACTGTAGCTATCACTAAGATTAATGTGACTATAGTTGGACCAATACGTCCTGTGTGAACACTGTAGCCCGCAGTTATTGGTATAAGATCCCCAGAGAAAGATGATCCGACACAGTCATAACTCCACATAAGCAGCTCGGAGCTGTCCGTGGTGCTGAAATCCAACTATAAAGAAGGCCCTGCACAGCGCTATCTGAGAGGGCTCCTTGTTTGGAATAGCTCCATTTAAATATATCAAACCTGAACATGCAATAAAGCACCACTTTATTAAAGAGCTGGACATATGGCTCTTACACATGACAGTTCATATAGAGGAACATTGCATTCCCAGAGTTAATATGCTAAACATCAAGCAGTATTAGACTGGGTTTTCAGACTGGCTTCCTCATATTTAATATATCCTCATATATAATATAAGAAACCCATTTACATACAAGCAACAAATTCAAAGAGACAAATCCCTTAATAATGAACCATCGACAACAACCATTGAAGCCTCTTGCCTTTGATTCTGTTGTACCTGCGGTGAATGCTGCGCAGGAGATGAAAACATTGAACAGCTATTTTCTTTTTGATTGTGCCAGGCCAGGCCTCCCAGAGGTACTTAATTGGGTTGAAAAGGTCACATAGCATAAGATTCCCTTAATTTTCATATTCATCACACTCTCGGCCGGGGAATAAACTCTGCTCCCCCTCAGGACTTCTGTAAGTGCCATGCAAAAAGTCTGAGACAGGCTTTTAAGGAGGAAAGCGTGTATAAAATAAAACGTTTCTATGAACTAGCTCTTACTCTAGCTCTTTCATCAACCACTTTACAGGCAAATGCTTTTTTAATTGCTCAACTAAAAATCTACCAAGGTTTTGCAGTTGATCAAATTCATCTTCTAAATTGAGATTGCCATATCCAATAAGCCTAAAATCCACTTAAACAAAATAAATGAGTGCAAAATACATTGAAAAGTAATTATTTCCTATATGTTTTTGTAAGTTTACTGGTAATAAATATTTCTTGATGAGTTAAAGTGACTGGAATTAAAAATATTTTACCTCTAAGGGGAAAAATCTATATTTTTAATTTTCAGTTTTGGTCTAGTTTAATCTATTAGCATAAAACTTTCATCTGGAAACATATAAATTGCCAGATCTTCACAATAAGGCGTTTAATTATTGCACTGATCGGACATTTCTCCAAAGATTTACACAGAAAATTGTAACTTCGAAAGACGATTTTCTCAAAATGCATTTTACTTACACTCTTGCAACAACATCTCCACTTTAGCAGCACTTACAGCCTTCAAACCTTCCACTCTTGTACTTGACAATATTTTGGAGATTTGTTCAGAAGGATTTTCCAATATTATTTCCTAGCCTGTTTTTTTTTAGCTTCGAACCCCCCAAAAAACATCCATTATGAATATTTCGTTGCTAAAAATACAGGCAATTTTGAACATTTTTACACATTAAATGGAAAAACTCTTCTTAATTCTACAAAAACTTATTTTTAGATTATCGTAGGCAAAAAATCTTCATTCTGTTCAACAGACTTAGGACGTAGCCCAGGGTGAGACAATAGAGAGTTAACGTGCCCTATTAAGTACATTATGAATAGATTAAGATGTTTTCCTACTTTTAGCACCATGAGGTTAGGGACTTAGAGGTTACTCCTCCTTCTGGTTTACTCTTAAGAGACCCACAGCATGCTCAAGTCGTTATTAAGCTGATGACGATCTTTGGACTAAGAACTACAGAGTACAGATGAAGACTGAAGAATTTTTGCCTACGATGGACAACTCCTGTACGACTGAGAACCTACACAACCTTATTTTTAGATTACTTTGTGCAAGTTCATGGGCCCATCTCCTCACACATTCACGTGGCGTAATTAACTTTGGCTAATGTTGCGCGGCAGTCCATCTCTAACCTTTAGGCCCTTTGTACTCAGCCGTCAGTTCTTTCCTCTGGTCCGCGGCCCGTGGCACCAATTCCCCTGACCGCCACCAGCGCCGCGAGTCCAGCCTGAAATCGCGTGATAACCGTCGGGGGAAATTAATTTTAGTCCCGCACTGCAGTCAACAAAGTGTGTTTCATGTTTACCAAAGCTTTAGCGCGGCTTCAAAGAGCTGAACCAACTTTGATTCGAGAGCAAACAGTAAATCAGGTGAAAACTTGATATGAGAGACTCTTTTAGAAGCATTCGCCCGTGTGGAGCAAGTCAATGTCCATTAATTTGGCGTTACTTCAAAATGAGTGTGTGCGGAGATTGCCAATCATTATTATCATTCTGGTTTTCTTACCGATTCTTCTTTGTGATTTTATCTGTGAAAGCAAAATTAGCAAAATTAGTCTCAATTCTACATGGTTTTAAACTCTGGAACATAGAGGGTTCTGTTTAGAATGAAAATGATGCATGTGTTTCTCCTCATTTGGTTTGGTTTGTGTTTGGAACTGCTTTAGGCATGATTTAGACCGGGTTTAGATCTGGTGGTGTTATTGGCATACTTGCACTGGCTTTAGTACTTGGCATTAAAGGTCTGACTGGCCTAGGGGTTCAAGATTCAGCACATATGCTTATCTCTGAGCTGACCACAGACATGGGAGTTTGACACTGTGCTGAATGCCTCTGCCCACTCTTCACCCCCTTTTGGCTGCTGCCCTGTCCCAAAAAAACAAGCTGTAGGTCAACACTGTGTTAAAGGAATATGTAAATAAGTGTGAATCGATACTGCAGACCCTTTTGTTTGACCCTTTTCAACAGGAGAGCACCAATGTGACCACTTCTATAAAATTATAAAATTACTAATTCCCTCTATTAACACATTGAGTTCCGAAACGGAAAAGCTTGTTTAGTGCCATGCGTTGAGTGCCAAATGCGGAAATTTTCTGTATTTGCGTTTTTTTTTTAAAACTAGACACTCTAACACACCTTGTGTGTGATTTTGTGAGCTCTGTGATGAACAGAACTGGAATAAATGACGATCAAAAACTGGTGAAAAGTCACGATCTGTCAATCTGACAATCATTAATCACAACGTAGCATTTGGATGTTATTGCTGCATTGTCCAACCATACACTTGTGACACGTCACCGGTCTTTTCCAAGGCGATAAAGCTACAATGCACTTTTATGGTAGTGGGTAGAGTTGTATATCAGCAGGGCTGAAATAACTAACAAACAAATAATGGAGATTTGGCTTTAAACAGCCTTTATCCTCTTACTTATGCGATGAAACCCACCCAAACGCTCACACGTATTCCATAAAACAACGCGCTGAAGCCTTCAGCGGCGTGATCAATAATCAAACATAAATGTTCAGTTCAGTTCGTCGAGTGTAGACCCCGCCAGGCTTGGTTTTTACAAGGTACAAGACAAACAAACCCGTTATAACCTTGCTACAGGTAAAAGCAATGATGGCCGAGGCCATCGGCAGCCAACGTCTCTGAGCACGTGCACGTCTCTGAGCGCACACGCGTGCACATACCTGTGTGCACCACTAGCACTTTCAACAAAACAATAACAATATATCACCAAAAGGTGCATATTTCATAAAACAGGCGAGATCTCAGTTTCTAGAAAAAAAACAGTGTTTCTTTGACGAAAAAAGGCCTCTCTTTATCTTGGGATTTCTCAGGAACTGAGGCACATAGAAAGAAAAGGTTTTCACCCCCTGAGAGCTTAAAAAAGAGCCATAGTATGTGACCATAACTATAACATAGAATACTCTGTGGTGCAACAAAAAACATCAAAAATGGTCTGAATTGTTGGCACTCTGGCTAAATTCCAGAATGGCACTCAATGTGTTAAGACACTGCAGCCAATTACTTCAATTTACAGATTTTGGGCCAGTTTTATTTCTTAACATATAAACTTTCACCTGGAAACAAATAAATTGTCCACTTTCTCCAAATCCATTTTTATTGAACTCCTGCAACAACATCTCTACTTTAGTTACCAAATCCAGCCCTCAAGCACATACCCTTTGGCCCCCAAGATATAATGACACTTTAAAGATCTAAACCTTTTTTGTCACTCAAGCTACTTTTGTGTAATAAAAATGGCAGCGAGCTACTCTTGAAACACGTGTAGCTATACCTGTAAGATGATGATTCAATACAATGAATGGATGACTGTAGTTTCTGCTCTATACTTTGCTATATTCACCTAAATGTTTTGAGATGTTTCGTTCAGAACCAAAAAAATAAATCTAAAATCATCTCATCAACCGTATATAGAAAAGTAGAAATCCTTTGGCTCCTGAGCTACTGGTTGGAGATCCCTGATCTAAACATTGGTTAAAGTACTCTCAAAATACTGAAATACTGAAATATTGTCAATAGACCTCCAGACCCCCCTTTTTAGTCTATATGAAATGAGTAATAGTAGAAAGTGGTCCTTCAGTTTGAGACATCATGGGTAGGTTCGGCCCTCGATTTATTGAAAGATTGTTGCTTTGCTGCGTGAATGATGTGTGGTAGCCGGGCCTGACCTGGTTGGGGACTGAGGATGGAAATTAGCTCTGGCTACAATCCTGCATTTATGTACAGTATGCGTACTATTTATGAAGCATTGTCCCTTTTAAATAAATAAATACAAATGATTGGGGGGATCGGCCCACTTCCAAGCAAACTTGCCTACTCCTGAAATACAGACTCCAAACTTTACAGTCTTGTAATGAACAATATGTAAAAGATTTGTTCAGAGGGATTCTTCATTATTAAATTCCTAACCTGATTTATTGAGTTTTGAACCATAACAAAGACAAAAAGATTTATTCACTAATAACTTCAAACATGTAACAAAATATCACAAATCCCCTCTGAACAAATCTTAGTTTTTAATCAATATATCAACAAAATAAAGCCATACGTTTAAACCTGGCTCTATCCATTATTTAGATTATGTAAAATGTTCTGTGTGGTCCTTCCTCTTCATTTCCTGACCGGACCTTTCGCCCTCTGACCCACAGACAGTAACTTCCTGTTGGGGAACGCCCAGGGGCACCGCGGTTACCCCATCGTGTACTGCTCGGACGGCTTCTGCGAGCTGACCGGCTTCACTCGCACCGAGGTGATGCAGAAGAACTGCAGCTGCCGGTTCCTGTACGGGATGGACACCAGCGAACATGTGGCCCAGCAGATGGAGAAGGCGCTGGAGAGTCGCGACGAGTACCAGGCCGAGGTGCACTTCTACAAAAAGAACGGTGAGCGACTGCACGACTACAGGTTGAATTGAGAAACTGTGAAATGAACACATCATGTAAGGCGAGGCACTGCAGGTGATAAAAAAATAATAATAACTGAGTGTGATGTCAGTAGGAAACGTTTGATGTGGATTACTGATAAATATGACAGACAAAAAAGGGTTAAATTAATGGCTTTATTTTGTTTGTATATTAGTTACAAAGATTTAGTCAGAGGGGATTTGGGTTATTTTGTTTAAATATTGAAAAATCCCTTTGAACAAACTGATGGCTGTATGTGCTACTAAAGCGGAAATGTTGTAGCAATAGAAAAAGTCATTTTGAGAAAGTGGCCTTTGAAGTTACAATTTCCCATATACAGTTGTGGCCAAAAGTTTACTGTCAGGGTATATAAAGTTGTACATTTCATAGAATATGAGTGATAACCCTTTATTTCCAAAAACATTTATTACACTCATGGTTAGTGGTTGCGTGAAGCCATTTATTGTCAAAAAACCTGTTTGTTTACACTTTTAGAACTAGAAACTAGCCAACTGTCCCTGATCAAAAGTTTACATAATGCATCTTGAAACAATTTTTTTTCAGAGAGTCCAATTTTGCCAGAGAGTCCTGTATTTCAGCTGAACTGAGTTTTTCTTTGCTCCTGAACAAGTTTCCTGGCAGTTGTTGAAGGTCATGTAAACTTTAGATCAGGGACATTTGAGTAGTTTCTGTTTCATGATGATTTCAAAAGAGTAAACTCAGTACTAAACCACTAAACATGAGTGGAAAAAAAGATTTTTGTGTTATCATTCATATTCTCTGAAAAATGGCCAAAAGATCAAATGGGTATGTAAACCTTTGGCCACAACTATAGTTCTTTGGAGAAATGTTGACTAAGTGCAATAACTAAACACCTTATTGCGAAGATTTGGCTATTTATTTATTTCCTTAATTTATGGCCCAAAAACTGAATATTGAAATTGCCTCCAGTGTCTCCCCTTATGTAAGGTGTTAAAAGTGATATATTGTGGTGTCAGTGCAATTTTAGCTTTTATAACAGTTTTAAGCAAATGTGGTTAAGCCTATGAAAATATAATACTTGTTTTTTCTCAATCGCTAATACATTAAGAAGGAGTCCTTTACCAATAGCAATAGCAATAGCAAGTGCCATCTGGAAAATAGCATATAGCCATTTAAACTTGAAAAGACTCAGAAACATGGATACAATTAGAATGGCTTTATTGAACATGAATGGAGTTTGGCGCTCAGACCCCGGCAGAAGACTGAACAGAGTATGGTCTTCCCCCCGGAGCCTGGACACTGGAAGCCATCAGGGGACGACGAGCTGGTGTAGCTGGGCGATAGGGTGAGTCCAGGAGGAGGAGGAGGAAGCTATGATCGAGGGGGCTTAAGAAAGAAATCCCGGGCGATGATTGGCCGGGCAGAAGCGTGCTGCTGCGGCGACGGGCTGATGTGGAGGTGTGGCTGTGCACGATGCAGGGATTGGTGGATTGGAGAAGTGCGCCTGGGATGAAAGGATGAATGGAGCGCTGTTAGTTTTAAGCTTCAGTACATTGAGTACATTTTTCACCCAATTTACCATTTGAATTGCCTGTATTATAGATACTAGAATACTAGATCTCCAAATATGACAACTGAGACAATGCGTGAGTAAAAAATGCCTAATTGACTTTGCTGCTGATCCACTTTAGATTGTGCTTCTTGTTTTGCACTAAATGAGCCCCTAAATGCCAGAGACTGCAACGAGCGTCGACTCATTTCACAAAAACATGACTCGCTTGGTTCAACCTTGAACACGATTCACGGTTGCTCACAGTTTCCAAAATCTTACAGTTTCCTTTTCATAGCTCGGCACATGCTTTTGCTGATGTGTTGTATCAGCTTTGTGTGAGCAGGCGAAGTTTACATTTTGACTGAAAAATGCAGTGCCTTGGGTTGTCCTAATGTGTCCTAATAAAAGACCCTTTCGTCTTCAAAATGCTCATCCAGCTGCTTTTGTTTTTTCCTAATCTTTTGTGAAATTGTACACAACCTCTTTGAAATGTGTCACTGTCATCAAATTAGCATGAGCTTTTTCATCATGTAACAGTTAACGTCTACAAATGATTGACAACTCCATTGGCAGAAACACTGTTGAAAAGTGTATCTGATCATATCAAGGTAATTGCTCTTCCTGTCTTTTGTTATAATGATGAAACTCCAGATTAGACAAGGGAAATGTGGTTTATGTCTGTTCTGGTTTTGTTTGTGAATTGACATTTAGATGTAAAATGATTTGGCGGAGAGGATTATTTTTAGATTGCGTATGTCTGCAACAGTTCTCAAGAGTTTTGCAATGTTTCATCAGAAAAGGCCATTGTTTATGATTGTTTATTAACAAGATATATACCTAATTTGAATTCCACTTAGTGAGGGAATAAATGTGAGATAGCGGTTGTGTTTTAGTTTATTTGGCAGGAATTGGACCAATGTTATTGTACAATATTGAAAAGCACCTCGCTGTGATTTTTGCAAGTCAAAATCACCTTCATTCATTTCATTTATTTTCATTTATTTATTTAAAACACAGTGTAAGTTGACAAAAAAATCTAAATAATTACCTGAAAAGGAGTGGGAAGGAAGAAAACTTTAATCCCCCCCCCCATTCACACATTCATAAAAACACAATGAGCTTTTCTGCTGCTTCTGTCAGAGAAACAGAATGAAAAATAGTCAGAACAAGGAAAATGATGTACAGACAAAGATTTAGCATATGACCAGTTGCAATGACATGTGATTACACATAAGGGCACGAGCAAAAAACAATACATGAAGAAATGTCATGTTAATATCATCTTCATTTAGGCTTAGTGCTTGTGTGAAAGGTTTGAGAGCCACTAGGGATAATGTTGAGAGATTCCTTATAGTTACTGTATGTACTAAGCAGGTTGCCTGGTCATCAAGCCTATAAAGTGTTTGTGTGATGATGCCTACGGCATAAAGTTATATAGAAATAAGTAAAAGATTTGCTCACAGAGTTTTCCCTGGGAAGATTACGCTCAAATGACACACACGTCTGTGACCCGTCACTGAAACCAGGGACACAAGTCGGCAGCACAACATTTGTGTAAATTAAGTGTTTTTTGTTTTTTTTTCAAAATTTGTGATTTTCTGTTTTTTGGCAGAATCTGTTAGTTTAAATCACGGAGAAGCCTCTCCATGTTTCAGACAACAGTGTTGGTATCTTTTAAAGCATACATTTTGAGTTTGAAATCGGGTAGATTTTCTGGATATTCAGCTATTCAGCCACGGCACTAAAAGGCACTATACCTGATTCTTTTAATTACAAACAATGAAAGAGGGGTCGAATAAATTCAATTGTTAGTTGCGGTCCAAACACATTCCTAACCTTCCTCGC
>OMNZ01034124.1:0-10528 GCA_900303255.1 Lesueurigobius sanzi | reverse complement strand
TTAACAGTCTTTAAAGTTTAATGTTAAGGCGGTGGGCAGTTAAAGGCACTATACCTGATTTTTTATATTACAATGAAAGAGGGGTCGAATAAATTCAATTGTTAGTTGTGGTCCAAACACATTCCTAACCTTCCTCGCACATTTGTAAAATCCCATTTCTTCACAGAGATGAGTTTATGAGAAAATTTCACAACTAGAGGGGTCACTTTTTAGGGTTATAATCACAGAAATGCAAGAAAAGTAGCTTGCAAACTCATGAAATTGACAAACATGCTTAAAATTTAGAAGCAGTGTTATTTCCACAAATGTCTGAGTACACAATTTACCAAAGGACAAAACAAATTTCATTCCAGTCAAAATCAGGTATAGTGCCTTTAATTCCCTACTGGACATTCCAGTTTGAACCACATTCTATTTCTTATAATTTCCGACAGTATCCTATAAAAAGCTTAAATTGCTTACTTTGCGTTGTCTTCATCTGAAGAATTCTCCCTTAGAAATCTAGAAAAATGTGGCTTTCTGGTGCTCCCAGGCTCTGTGCGTAATCTTCCCAGGGAAAACTCTGTGCGTACTTTGCTTACTCAAATCATGAGCAAATCTACTTATTTACTTATTTCTATATGACTTTTTTCCATGTAGTCTGTTTCAATGGTCATGATTTTCAACTTTATAGGCTTACGTCATGCTTATCCAACAATAATTGTGTGTAAAATACCATATTTTACATCATTCACTTGCCTTGTCATACTCGGCTGATGGTGGGTCCCAATGACAGACCAGTTGAGAACCGTTGCTCTAGTTTATGTCATGGTAATTTTACCGAAATGACCAGGAAGCTTGCTTAGTACACAACTATAAGGGAATCTGTCAACATTATCCCTTGTTCAGCGGCTCTCAAACCTTTCACACGAGCACTAAGCCTACATGAAGATGATTTGACTTGCAATACTCGCCAGAAAAATCACAGCAAGGTGCCTTTTCAATATGCCAGTGATGAAGATTTTTTTGCACTTAAATTAAGAAAAAAACATCTCATAGCTCTTTAAATTAGACAGTAAAGCTTGATTTAGTTAATTAAAACTTTTTTTTTTTTCATATTTTAACGCATCAAAACTTATTCCACTGACAGACTTTTACTTGGCAAGTCAAAATTACTGATTCTACTCACATTTCCTTTGAGTCATTTTAACTTGTCCCAGTGAAAAGGCTTGCGACCCACTGAAAACTGAACTGGAGTGACAGGTGTGTATCTTTTCTTGTACACCATGATATTTCCATCCCATTACTGTGTCTTTACTGCACTACAAGGTAAAGTGTGACCCATTTTCTGAACAAGCGTGCAAAACCACGCGGATCAGAAAGACTCCTTAAAGTACTTCTAACCTAATTCGATCTCTCTAAGTGGAACATTTAAATAGTCTAAATTATCCCTGGGTTAGCATATGATGTCACAAGTGCAAAAAAAAATGCAAAAAAATAAGCCTGTTAAGCCTCTCTGATTGGCACAAAGGCTTAGTCCACAGCAGAAACTCCACAAAAACCTGTGGCATCAAAGAATGTACGCGTATCTTTCATCCCCCAAAGCTGCGGCGCCGCACTCGAAGGCGTTTTCCTCTCTGTTTTGTGAAGCAAATGCACGGAAATAATTGCAGGCCTTCGTCTTACACAGCGATGTTTACAAGCACCCACAGCGAGACGTCAGTGTAGCTGAGAAAAATATCCACGAAATGTGAGACTTGTATTAATGCGATGATGTTGCAGGCTGACACTGAGGAGATTGGAGACAAACAAAATACAAACTTTCACTTGCTACAGAGTCAGCAACTGCGTTCTGTACCGGCGGAGAAGATGTTTAGTAAAACGGGCAGGAAAAACAAAAAGCAATTATTTCAAAATGTTTACTATAAATTTTTATAGAAAAGAAGAGGATTTTCTTTTCAGACATTGAAATCCGGGTGTTTTCCTGAAGCGTGTAGTAATGGTCAGAAGGCAATTGTCCCTCAATAGCAACAATCTTCAACTTAAAATCTTGTTAGTCAGTGTGGCACATCCACTGTTGTCCATTGTCGTAAAGGTTTTCAAAGTTGTCAATTGAACTGGGCTGTTTAGGATGTGGAGCTTTTTATTTGTTTATTCAGATGTTTACACAAACAAGAACAAAAGCACAAACAAAAAGTAGGTTAGAAAATAAATAATATATAATATATAATAATAAATCACATGCAAACCAAATCTGGCCTCAAAGCTGGTATAAACCTCAACCATCTTCACCAATACTCGTTGAATATACAGTATCAGTCTGAAAGCTTTTAGTAAGAGACCCATTTGTTTTATCTGCTTGACTAGTTTCGGCTAACTTCCTGTAGCCTTCATCAGAGAAGAGTCATGTGATGGTGAAGTGACTTACTAAAAGAACGTTAAAAACAGTTTAAACTAAGAAGACAGTAATCCGTCTGTGTAGGTTCTCAGTCGTACAGGAGTTGTCCATCGTAGGCAAAGATTCTTCAGTCTTCATCATAGTTGGAATGTAGGACGTTTCTCTCTTTAGCCAAAAAGCTTTGTCAGCAAATGAGTAGACTTGACACGCTCGTGGGTCTCTTAAGAAGAAACCAGTAGGAGGAGTTGACCTCTAAGTCCCACCTCTCTTGGTTCTAAAGTTTGGAAAAACATCTGACCTATTCACATCTAATTACCGCTCGTCAATAGGAAAGTAACGAGCTGTAATTAAGTGTGAATAGGTCAGATTTAGTGGTCTACTCCTCCTACTGGTTTCTTCTTAAGAGACCCACGGGCGTGTCAAGTCTACTCATTTGCTGACAAAGCTTTTTGGATAAAGAGCGAAACATCCTAAATTCCAACCACAGAGTACAGATGAAGACTGATGAATCTTTGCCTATGGGTTTGAAAACCTCTACTCTGGTATTGCGTGAAAGCTATCGTTCAAATATTGTTTTTATTGATACAAAGGAAGCGTTTTTGATCCGTAAGAACTCATTTTCAATTTTTACCCTGAAATTGAAACATTTCTAAATGTAATATAATAATAAAGGCTTATAGCACTTATTTGCACTTTACAAGCCTGTGTCACAAGTTTCTCAAAGTGCTACAACAAACATAACAACAACATCCCTCTTTCAGCAAAACAAAAGAGGGATGAACTTTCTTTTTCTTAAGTTAGACTAAAGTTAGAGTGCAGTAGATCTAGACCAAAAAAAAAATCACTTAAAAAAAACAAATATAGCATCAAAAACCATTAGTTCTTTCATATACACTACTTTAATTTGGCTTAAATTCAGAATATTAATCTCAATTTGAGTTGATTGAGTTGATAGATTCTGTCTTGTTCTGACTTTCAATAAACTTCTCCTTATTAAGTAAAGAAAACTGTTCTTGTCCCATTTCATTATTTCAAGACAGATTACCTCAAAACCAGTCAGAAATGTCATAAAACAAGCCAAATAATGTAGATGACAGTGGTAATGTAGTCAAAACTCATCAAACCAAGATGAATCAGTCCTAAATCAAGTCATTTAAACCCATGCTTGGTTATTAGTTTCTGTAGTGCGCAAACAGCATCGCAGCGTTTTGTTTTTCCCCATTGTAGTCGCACAATATTTTCCCTTCCTTGTGTCTTCCCTTGTCACACACAAGCCGTCGCGGTGACTAACACACAACCCACTGGGGGCAGTGTGGCACAATTGAAACATCTGTTTGGTGCCGCAGACTCGCTAATGAGCGGACTGGGTTATGGCGGGGTCCTTGGATCTGCCTCACTCGTTACAGCCCTGTCCCCCACGTTGGCCGCCGTGTTGTACCCGATGTGATCCAGCCAGCTAATTCGTGTTGTATTTTGAGAGCGGCCTGGACCCAGACCAGAGCTGTCATGACATGGGAAATCACAGGCATCATCACACAAACGCTAGTCATTAGGAGTTTCAGCGGCGGGATAAAACGAGAGGCCGCGGCAATTTATTCTTCAATCCGCCTCGCTGGGACTCTGTTTTATGAGCTTGAGAATTACTGCGGAGGGTCGTAAAGAAAGTGGGATGAAGTTCATATCAGGCATCAAAATATAACAGTTATTCCATTCCATGCTATCTAACAATTATTTTGCCAAAACATTATGACCACCTGTTGAATAATTTTAAAATGTACTTGTAAACCAAATAGCAAAAAGTCAACACTGCGACGTCAGGCCTGGGGGCTAAATCCAGCCCTCCAGCATGTATCCTTTTGGTCCTCAGATGGTTTGAGACAAATGCAGACTCCCATATGACCAATTCCTGAAACATTTTCCAAGGGGATGACTCTCAGAACCCTCCTGTTAGGTAAATATATGAACCAATACTACCATATGTACATAATAATTAAGATTTGGTCAAAACTTGTGGCTAGACTATTGGCCCTCGAAACAGCAAACTTGCCTTATCTTATCTTATCTTATCTAATGCTGACCCCTGCTTTATGTATTGTATGAAACAGTGGCACACTCTAAGATTCCTGCCTCTTTGTCAGAAGGTTTTGAGTTCAATTCCCAGATCCTCTTTTCTGTTGTTTGCATTTTCTCTCCCTTGTTTTCCTCTGTGTACTCATGTTTATCTTACCTCTAAAACATGTGGGTCATGCTGGCCCATATTGACACCGCCCACAGTCACAGGTTTACCCACTTGATGATCTATGTCAGCCATTCTCAGAGTCCAGTGCATCGCGGCCCACGTTATCAATTCGAAGACCTCCTGGGGCGCCTCAGAAGAAAATCACATGTTTTTTTCAGTGTTTAGATAATAGCAGTGAATATATAGGCTCAAATATTGATTCAAATTTAAAACTGTCCTTGAATACTGTGAATGATGTGTGGACAACTTTTGGAGGCCCCTCTAAAATGCCTCTGAGGCCCACTGATCTGTGCAATTTTATTCCACAGCTTGTACGACAAATAAAGAAGTTCATTGTGGACTGAATAAAGATTTATGCAACAGTGGGGGTGTGATTTGAAGTGCCAGCTGTAGTTTACATTCCCTGTTTCTTAAATGTAACTTGTAAAATCTGAACAACTTTCTGGAACTTGCCACTTGTCGAGCCCTTTCGTATTCCCTTCACACTCTGTAAACATATTTTTGCAACTTAAAACTAGAAAGTGCTGTCTTTGCAGTGGCTTCATCTGTTCTCCTGGCACAAGTGAAGGCAAATCTATATGAACAATTGTGTCATTTCTTTTCTTTTAGGGGCTGCTTTCTGGTGCTTGCTGGACATTGTTCCCATCAAGAACGAAAAGGGCGAAATGGTCCTGTTCCTGTTCTCCTTCAAGGACATCACCGACATGCACGGCAAAAGCAACCACAGCAGCAAGAGGGAAGGTATGGGCCTCGACTGTTTACAAAAGTGCTCTATTTACTTACTATAACGCGTGATTTATGGGCAGGTGATCTCCTGGCCTCCAGCTTTCAGTCGTGCCACGCGCTCATGTTCATCACTGTCACGCCGTGCCCTGCAGATTTGTCTGGCTGCGCGTTTGCTCACTCAACTCAAACAATGTTTTTCCAATTGGGAATCGGGCAGTGTTGAGTCTTCAAGTGGAACCTGGACACGGCCCGCTTCTAATGCAAAGTGCTATTTTCAAGAGAGCCAGCAGACAAAGATGAATGTGGAGTGGATCATATTTAAATGAGTAATCTTGTTCAGTGGTGGACAAATTGTAGAAGATGTAAAACCGGTGGTGCTTCTTCAGATATTTTCATTAATGATTTAGTAATGCTTTTAAGGTGGATGTTTTTTATGGTTTTGACATCGATTACACTCAGTTTAGGCATATTCAGTCCCATTTAAATCTATTTTTGACTCATTTTAGCCCTGCTTTGATCTTGATATACAGTAGACCTTCCAAGGTGCCCGAATCAAGACAGCATGTACTTGTGGATATCAGCCAATACCTTTGCCATCGTGAGATAAGACCAATGTCTTGATGGTATAGTTATTATACCACTGTATGTGCAATAACCTCAGTGTATTCTACCATTTAAAACAATAAACAAAACATTGCTTTTATAATAACATTGGGAAAGAAAAAGCTACAACTAACAAACAACTACCGGTAATTAGAAACATCACATTATGCTTGTGCTATAGGGGCTCGCAATACTTTTAACACAGCTCACCTTAAAAGACGTTGCCCTCAGATTCCCTTTTTCTCTCTCGCGCTTCACTTCCTTCTAACATTTCTCACCTGTTTTGACAGTTTCGGACGACAAAAGGCGCAGGAGGAAGAGCAGCTCCCACTTCAGCGAGGCCAGGAAGCGTGGACGCACCATGTTGTACCAGCTGACCAGTCAATTCAGCAAGGGCGACGTCAACCTGAGCGGAGTAGGTAGCTTTTTCTTGTCTTTTGGCGCTTGCTTATGAAAAGAAATACATTTACCAAGCGTTTGCTCATTTGTGAAACAAGTAGCACATGCAAAAGTGGATCAGCAGTTGAGCAGCACATTTTTTCGCAAGCTGTATTCATACATTTACATGTATGCATTGGGGCCCAATTGGGGTTAAATTGGGTTCAACAAAAAACTATGCACTATTTTCCAGTTTACACTCACTATTTAGCACCTGTCTTGATAAATCACCCCGTACTCGGACATCCAATGGCCTCATGTCTGACACTGATTTTATGGATCACTTTCGGGTGCGTTTTGGGGGGTATTTCATCTGGCTGGCACTATTAGTTAAGCTGGGGGGTACCAGGGCTGGCCCAAGCCTTAAAGCAGTGGTTCTCAACTGGTGGGCAGGGATTATTGATTGAAGAAGAATAAAAATCCTACATTACACTGTAAGAAGTGGCATCTTGTACAAATTAAGTCTATTTAGCCTTAATTTGAGTATGTAATTCTGACATATTTTTGCACTTAAAAGAAGAAAAATCATGTTATTTCAAGCAAATTTAGTGTGATTAGATGTTTTTTTTTCTTAATTTAAGTACAAAAACTGCTCAACTCAAGTCCAAATATACTAATTTCAAGAAAATTCTACTTTTCTAACTGACTGTTTGCACTGTAGCGTGTCTAAAATAGCTTTAAATGCTTATTATATCCTTATTCAACTATAATTGTTTGGAAAATGCCTTATTTTACATTGTTCCATTCTTAATTTGGGTCTCACATGGGGTGATGGTGGGCCCTCATGGCGTACCAGATGAGAACTACTGTCTTCAAGGGTTTTTGCAAAATTTAGATTGGTTCTGGTTTGGTCATGGAGTTTTAGCATTTTTATAAACTTACATGTAAAAAGTTTGGCTTTCTTTATGGACATCTCCCCATATTTGCCAAGTAAATTATGTTTGAATGTCTTGTTGACCCCCCAGTATACAGTATATAACCTCAGTCTGGGGTGGCCCTGCACATTTTCCACTATACCTGTTTTTCAATGCAGTGTCCTGTGAAAACCAACACATTTTTTCATCTAATAAGTAAAGCTGCCACACAGTACAAAAGAAATATTGGATTTCAAGGTCCATCTTAAAGTGTCAAAAATAACCTTTACAAAATCAGGAAGCAGAACTTTCCAGAACAGAACCAGGTATAAACTAAACTCAGAACTGAGAGAGGTCTACATCCCTGATCGGTAACCACTGATTGTTGAGATTCACTTTCTGTAAAGACATTTCCCACCATGTAAAAACTTTTCCTTTTTTCTTTTTTTTTTTGTTACTACTGTGAGCTGTTTCCAAAGCGATCCTTGTTTCTGCTTTTGTTTGCTGTTTGGGAGTTGACAAATGGCCAAGGTCGTGGCAGTGTTGGCGCTGGCTGGGAGGCAGAGGCGCGATGTGTTACTGGTCGGTGGCATCATCATTAACACATGTGCGGACATGCCAACACCTCAGCAGCGGCCGGAATGCCCAAATGTGGGTCATAATCTCCCTGCCATGTTGCCTTATGTTACCTTTCCACTGCAAGCTGGCTTTTACATCACCGCACCGTCACATCGCAGACAAAGCTCATTTCACTCTTTGCTTTTTGAATACGCTTGATCTATGCAAAGTAAATGCTTGCTGCTACATGGTTCTCAATTCAACAGAAAGACCCCTGGCTAAAGTCATTGCCACTGCATTATTTTTAGAGTAATACCATGAATAATAAAGCACTCATGCACAAGTCGTTATTAAGCTGATGTCGATCTTTGGACTAAGATCGAAACGTCCTACACTTCAACTACAGAGTACAGATGAAGACTGAAGAATCTTTGCCTACGATGGACAACTCCTGTACGACTGAGAACCTACACAGAAAGAGTAAATCAGAGTAAATACAAAATGCAGTTTCCAAGTGATTATTACGGGGGGGGGGGGGGCTCTGAATTTGCATTTCAGAAGTTCAATCTACAGGGGTTTGTCACAAATGACCAGCTGCTACAAGTAAACATTACTGTGTATCGGGGAGGCTATTGTCGCCTTGAATGAACTTTCTTTGCTACCCATATGCATCATTTGATCCATTGGCTTTATTAGACAGGACATTTCAGCGCGAAAGGAGGTGAAGAGTATTGAGAAACATTCAGCCTATTGTCACAGCCCGGACTCGAACTCAAGACACAGAGACCGTTGCCTTGAACATTCGGCTATAGTAATTGGTTATGTTCACATTTTAAGAGTTCTATGACAATTCAAGGGAAAGAAACAGTTTTTGAAAGAAATAAAACAATGAATAAATTGACAAAAGTTGTATGTCATCAGTATTTGATAGTGGTTAGATTCACAAACCTGCCATATTATTCTTATGGCTGAAAGTCTTAGTTTATATGTGCTGAAAGAGAAGACATTGAACTTTGTGACAGTTTTTGTTTCCTGTGGATTGGCCCAGGAATGACAGAAGTCTGACCAGAAATCTGCATTTTGATAATTACCATATGTTACCAGCGTTACCTCAATTTTAAACTATAGGCTCTTAAGAATGTTATGGTATCACTTGAGCGCAAACTATTTGACTAATTTACAGCATAAGCATGATACTAAAATCGAAGACTTTGTTTCATCTTAACAGAGTGAGCAGTGAACTCCACTTAGTATAAAAGCCCATTTCACACACTTTCAGCAGCTCTTAGCCTTGTGTTTCAGCAGCTTAATTTAAATAATGTCTTTAATCTGAAATGTAACCTCATACAGCCTTTTTGATTCTCCCAGACTTCAAATACCAACCACTGTTTTGGAAAAATGTCGGCTTTCAAAGCACAATTTTTGTTTAATGGGTACAGATACATCTGCACCAAACCGGCATTAAACCTGCAGACACATAAAGCAGGGCTCAGCAGGGAGTAAACATTACTTCAGTTCATTTTATTTGTCTAGTGTGATATAAAACACATTGGAAAAAGGTGCATTGAGCTCCAAATGCACTGCCATCATTTATTTAAACAGGGCCTATAGACAGGTCTGAGCCAGGTAATATTTGCCTTTATTTTCTGTCAAGGTTTTCTCAACAGAGTTTGGTACTTCGGACCATATTGATCATAATAAGCTTTTGCGCCATCTTGAAATTTGTCCAGAATCCAAGATAGCCGCCAAACTTCCAAGATGGCCACCAGGATACCTAAAATTGGTCCTAAGTGGGTGGAATTTGTATAAAGATCTGTTTTTTTGCAAGAGCCAGATAGACATTGTGTAGCACTCGTAGTTGAGTTCTCCACAATATCAATCTGGGACCGCTCCAAACGAATCCGTTCGGAGTTTCGCTCGTAGTTGTTTGTTAGATAGCGGCTCTGAGCTTTATATCATAATGTCGTCGAGTGGTTTTTGCGTTTTTTTGTAGCACGAGTTTGCGCGTTGAAGGCACCTTAACCCACACTACCTTATTTTCGAAACAAATGTTTGTTTTGCTCGGCACCTGCTGCTTTCGTCGCTCCGTCCCACTGGTGGTCCTGGCCCAAACACTTTAGCGGCTCGGGGCAAGATGGATTCTCGTGTGTTTATGAAATCACAAATACCGCGAGAATTCAGCTAGCAGGCAAGGTTAGTTTTTTTGGCCTGATTTGGTGATTTATAGTGAGAGAAATAATGTTCTGTGGCTTAAAAATTATAACCAGGCGTTTTTATTGAGCAAATCCAATATGGCTGCCAGGCGCGGTCCCCTGAACTTCAAAGTGTCATATCTCCTGTTCTAGAAGGACTACGGCCATAATTCTGGTGTCTATTAATAGGTTTTCATGATCAAGGAATCCATTTCTGCAGGTATTTTGCAAATCTGACTATTCGGTCTATCAGAATATCCAATATGGCCGCCAACACCTTGCTGTGGGGAACAATGACTTGCGATGCAGCAAGCATGACATTTGATTTGTAGTCCAGGGATATAGATTAATGAATTCAGAAAGAAGAATGCTTTTTAAACTAATCATTATGTTTATTTTGTACAAAAAGTCCATAAATTGTCACTCTATGGTGGCTTATCTTTCATTTATCTATTCTGATTCTGATTCTTTGAATGATGATTGGGGCTGTTCTTGCAGCCTCTCTATCTCCGAGAGTCCTGTTGATTCAACCATAGTCGAC
>OMNZ01034116.1:0-10389 GCA_900303255.1 Lesueurigobius sanzi | reverse complement strand
TTTAGACCTGGTGTTGTCCTGGTTTAGTCTTGGTTATGGTCTGTTTTAGTCCGAGTTTCAGTTTTGACATGTTCAGTTTTCATGGTTTAGTCCTGGTTTAATCCTGGTTCACTCTCGGTTTATTTCTGGTTGAGTCCTGAGTTTAGTCCTGGTTTAGCCCTGGTTTAGTCCAGGGTAATCATCGTTTCATTGTCCCTGGTCCTTTTTGAGCTTGGTCCTGGTTTAGACCTTGATTTCAGTCTGTGCTTTAGTCTAGTTTTTTCTTGGTTTAGTCCTGGTTTAATCCAGATTCAGTCCGTGATATGCTCCGATTTTGGACCAGGTTTAGTTCGGGTTTAATTCTAACAGTATAAGCAATGAGCGGAGAGGAAGTATTGGAGCTCAGAGCTGCGTTAAACATGAAAATCATCATGTTCCCAAAAAAGCAGATCGTCATGAGATCAGATCACGATTCGATTTTTTATCATCATATCGCACAGCCCTATGTCAGAGAGTCCGGTAGTTTTTCTTTGCTCCTGAACAGTTTTCCTGGCAGTTGTTGACGGTCATGTAAACGTTAGATCAGGGACATTTGAGTAGTTTCTGTTTCATTATGATTTAAAAAGAGTAAACTCAGTTCTTTGACAATAAATGGCTTCACGCAAACCACTAACTATGAGTGGGAAAAAGGTTTTTGTGTTAACGTTCATATTCTATGAAAAATGACCAAAAGATTAATAGGGTATATAAACTTATGAGCACAACTGGATATTGTTTACAGATAAGAGGCCTGTTAGAATACTGGATCATCAGTCAGAGTAACATAGGAAACCCACCCCTAGATGTCAATCACAGCTTGCCACTGTCTTGGTAGCACAAATTAAGTGCAATATGTTTCAGCTTTTGAGCGCCTGATGTAGGCGGAAAAGCGTGATATAAATTGAGACCAATTAACTCAACAAGCACAGGCTATAGTTGGCATATTAGCTCTCTTTAGTATCTCACTAACAACACCACAAACTAAACCACAATGCACAGTGGTGCAGTGATTAATGCCATCTTCACGTGTTCTCAAGAAAGCTCTCTCTCTCCTCTCTGTGTTGGTGTCTTACGTCTGAGAGAGAGAGCCAGGACAGAGATGTTCTGAAAACTGCAACAACAGCTTGTCACTGGCTAACACGGGTCACAGATGCTTTCTTTACCAAACACAAGCTTCTCTCGAGTCTCCTGTCTGCAGTAAAACATGTGTTAACTCCACAAAGGCAGGGCCCAGTGATCTAAAGCGGAGCATTTCATGGTGGCAGCTCAGATTCAGGGCTGGCTATGGCAAAGTCACACAAAACGGAAGTCGTACACACAGAGATAACCTTTAACAGGGACCTCTCAGGTTTCATCCAGAATCAATAAGAGAATCAGTTATGTACCGTGCCAATGAAAGGAATTGACAATTGCGTTATTACTGATGAAGTCATTTCCAGTGGTAAAGATGTTTTAGGAAAGCAGATTCAAGGCCATTTATACAATGGTGTGGTCGAAACTCCTTCCTAACTTTCCTAACACATTTCTAAAATAGCTTTTCTTCTTCGAGATGAGTATACAAGCACATTTCACAACTGGCCGGGTCACTTTTTAGGGTCATAGTCACAGAAATGCAAGAAAGCTAGCCTGGAAACTCATGAAATTGACAATAAAATATTTAGATTTAGATTTCCAGAAATGTCTGAGTTTGCAATATACTAAAAAAGGGAAAAAAATATAGTATTGGTCCCGTAGGGAAATTTGTCCTTCGATGCTGCTGGGGCAATCCTTCAGCAGCAGTGGGTGACCGCAGTGCACCGGCCGGGGACTAGGGCTGGGTCATATCATATCGTATATCGGGGTATGAGTTTTGGACATCGTTGTAATCTTTTATGGGGTTGTAGATGTGATAGAATTAGCATGTGCACTCAGCTGAGTTAGACTGAAGTCAAGACCAGCGACAGACAGAGTCACAGCTAATGCTCCACTCAGCTCCACTCAGAGCAGACACTGACTGTGGAGGCTTTAATTGAAGGCTGTATATTGCTTGAGTAGATTGCAGAAATTGGCATGGCGCTTAAAAAATTCCCAATTGGCATATACCGTTATCGTACCATTTCTTTCTTAGATCGTGATACCGATTTTAGGCCATATCGCCCTGCCCTACCGGGAACCCCATTTCCAGGGATTCAAAACGGTACTAGATAAAAACTTAGGTTTTTTTTTTTGTCTGAAAACTTGACTTCTTCATCCTGAAAATGTGTCTCTGATCAGCGGCCATCTTGTTTTCTGTTTATATAGAACATGGAGGACCAAAGTATGGAGTAACATTTGTGCCAAAAATGAGCACAACTATGGGGCAACATTTAGGAAAATATTGTGTTTGTTTTTTTTCTCAAAAATGTGAATATATGGAGAATAAACACAGATTTGACACAGAAGGTCAGGTTTATAGCCTTCTATGATTATAGAAGCATATTTTAGTGGAATAATAATCAAAAAAGTGCTATGAGCGCCTACATTTTGTTGTTATTTTTGTCAAAAATAAACATTTCTACAGTAACTACAGCCTATTCCATCTCCTGGGCCAGGTTTAACCACAAAACATTTTCTAATGTCCACAGCCATAACCATTGATGTTTTACATATAGGGAAAGTGTGAGGTGAGAAATTCAATTTTCGCCAAAGTTGTTTTTCTGCTTCTATCATGATTACTTCATTGATATGACTCGACTACAGCATCAGATGACACTAGTTCAATTTGTTGTGAAAATAAAGAGTCCAAGCACTTGATGGTGCACCATGAGGAGGTGTTTCAGAAGCAATAAAACAAAACAATACCAGGCGAAAATAACAATAAAAAATGCCCCAAGTCCTGAGAGGACTCCACACAGAAAGGCTGCACGGGCCGGGAACTGAACCCAGAACCTTCTTGCTGTGAGGCAAGAGCGCAATCCACTGGCGCTGACCCTGCAAGATTGCAACAACAGCTAGAGTTGGCTAGCACGCTAGCACATATTATGTTTACTCAATGCTCATGTTGCTTAGTGCTCCAATGTTTGGGGGAAACTGTGGGTCATTTTTTCACCATCAGCAGTTAGCTACTTAAGAAGCTGGATTGATTATGCGGACGCTATGGAACCAACCACGTAGGTTGACTGGATGGATTGGTCAGTTGGTTTGACGATTAAAGCTCACCACGCGATTATCGTAATGAACCTTTTTAAATATTGACATTCGATTAAAATTCGATGAATTGCCCCGCCCTAGTTTGGACCACAGCTATTAATCTAATTTACTCAATTCCTCTTTCTTTGTTTCAAGTGTTGTTTGGGCAGCAGTGGCTCAGACGGTAGAGTGGATCCTCTTATAACCAGAAAGTGGCCAGACAGTCATCATGCTCCAGTGTCTACGAACATTAGTGCATGAGCGTGAACGCCAAGTGGATCCTTGATATAAAAGCGCTTTTAGTGCCTAATGCAAGTGGAAAAGCAATATATATATGGTATATACAGTACAAATTGAGACCTTTGGCCATTGCATAGAGGCTTTCTGGAATGATACAAAGTAATGTATGGCCAACATCAATAACATGTCCTTGGCACAATATGCTTAAAGCTGAAAAGTCTTTCGAGGACAATGAGCTACACGCATCTGATAACAGTGTTTTATAAAAGTCATGGGGCTCATTATGTAACCAGCGTTCATTAGAAGTGGGACTCTTCATGTGAAAGCAGCACAGAACGCCCATAGAGCAGCGCCTCATTATGTTTGCATGTTTCTCCCTCGTCTTTCCAACACCAGTATCATGGTTAGCGTTTTCCACACTGGCGTGACACGTCTGCATCCCTTACACAATATTTTAACAAACTGCCCACATTCCACTCACAGTACAAGCCTGCAGAGTTTACATTTTTTTCTTTTGCTCTAGTTCTGTCAAACCGTGCACCGAAGGGGGAAAGCCCAAGTGTGTTGTTGCTAAAAGCCCGCGCTCCCAATATGGCATGCATAATGAATAGAGAATCCCCCTCATCTCGTCTATATCTGCGTGCCAGTTCAAAGGCCTTCTAGCGAGGCCACGCATAAAGCAGCACAAGACGCGGCTCCGAGGCTAATGCCGCCAACTCCGGGGGCTGGGCTGAAACTTGCCGAGCCGTGCACAATGTCCTGCAGTGGAGCCGCGGTGTAGAGATGTCAGCGTTTGATGTGATGAGGGATCGGCCTAGTATTCTGACGTGAAAGTGTTGGCTATAAGGCACCAGTCAGGCACCCCCCCACGACTGCGATTCCAAAGCATGATTCACCGCGAGGGAAGGCGAGGTGGTTTATTGATGTTGAGTTGAGCTAACGATCGCACCAGGGCTTGTCCGGTGCATAGGGTCAGCTTGTCATAAGACATTACACACAGACTTGCTTGTGTCTTACTGTACCAAGAAGTGCTGTAGGTTCAAGCAAATGTTTTCATATTCAAATCACGTAGATTGGTCTCAAGTGGTTAGTCGGGTCCAGTGGTTTCAGGGATAATTCTTCTCAGTCAAATATTTTTTTTTCTCCTTCATTAATCTCTCATTATACCTATTATATTATATATTATGTAGCTAAGTAAGAAAACACACAGATTACAGGATAAATAGATGCAAATCTACATATAATTTGTGAGCAGAATCATGGAACATGAATTTGGAAACATTGTGTTAAAATGTTTACAGGGTTTATACAGGTGTTCAAAGTTAATGCTTTTAAATTTTTTTTTTTTTAATTTATTTTATTTATTTGAACAGGGACAGTGCACAATAAACATTAACCTCAGAAAGGAGAGATGCATTGTACCAGGTTGTAGCACGAGTGCTAATTTCCACCTGTAGTCCCATTTTAAAGCCCAAATACTAAATTGTCGATGCTGTTTAATGACATTGAAGGCCTTATTTTTTGACACAATTCATTTAATGACTTTTAATGCTTTTTAATGCCCCAGGGAAACCCTGGTAAAACTCTCAATAGATGACGATGGCTTGATTTTCAATCCTTCAAAATGAAGGACAGCCTTCAAAATGATCTGTCAGAACTTAAACTATCCTTTCATTGACAGATCATTTTCGGTTAATGATGAGTCTGGTCAGGACCAGTGTTGGGAATAACGTCATTTACAAATAAAGGCGATGGTAATTGCGATGGATTTTCCTGTAATTAGTAATATAATTAGAGGAAAGGAAAGAGGAAAGAGCATCTTTATTGTCCCTGTACGTAAAATTTGTCCTTTGCATTTAACCCATCCTTTGATGCCGCTGGGGCAATCTGTCAGGAGCAGTGGTCGACAGCACCTGGGGACCCATCTCCAGATCTTGAGCCAGGCTCATGGTCAGAACCACCTGCTGGAGGATTTTACCTAATGCGCATGTTTTGGGTTGATGGGAGGAAACCCATTTAGACACAAGGACAACATCCAAACTCCACACAGAAAGGCCCCATCCTGGCCCGGGATCGTAGTACTTCCTTCGTTAGAACCGCATTCCCGCAGATATTTATTTTATCACGGCCCATAGAAGAGAAGCGCCCCTCAGATCCAGCTCTGTCTCTTTCCAAAGAGAGGGAGCGGCTGATCATTGTTTAGAAAGTTAGAAAGAGCATTAGAGACGGTGATTGGCTGACAGTGACTGTACACTGGACCAATCAGAGGAGGGTTTGGGCGGGGCTAAGTATGTCCTGACATGTTCACTGGTTTAAGCCCCACACTCGATCATGTCTCTAAAACTGGAAGAAATGCTAACGCATAGATTTCATGGTGGATGTATTTCATGATTTGACGTAAATAAATGAATTTAACCTGTGCCCACGTTGGTTTCCAAAGAGTGAATAACAATATAACGCTATGTATGTATACAAAGAATAAATTAAGCATAAATCTCTCTAGAGGCCTCGAAACGAACCTAGACGCTCTCCAATGCTAGAAGTGACATTGCCCCATCTTTACTCTAAACAGCTTGTCCACATATTAACTAGCATTATTCTTGCTGTTGCTAGTTTTCTTTCTTCTCGACTGGCTTGACTGGAGAATGTTCGCTCGTTTGGGCTTGTGCCTGATTGGTGCACAAAAACAACGGCTCCCGTCATCTACAAAGGAAGCAGCACTCACCACGGGAACCCGACAGCACATTGTTATTTCTTGTGTCAGCTTTAAGGCTTTCTGTCGTGCTGTAACTTCAAAGAATGACAATGCTTTTCTTTCATGCCATTGTTCTTGTTCTGTTTCTTAAGTTGTAGTTTTTACGTGCAACTGTCGAGCATTGTCTTGTGTTTATGTACCTACGGTTGTGCTCGAAAGTTTACATACCGTCAGGGTTTGCATGTCATAGAATATGAATGATAAACAAAAAACTTTATTTCGCTCATGGTTCGTGGTTGTCAAAAAACCTGTTTGTTTACGCTTTTCAACTAGAAACTAGAGAAATGTCCCTGATATTGTGCATCTTGAAACAGAGTCATCCCACAATATTTTAGCCATTTTTCATAGAATATGTATGATAACAAAAAAATCTTTTTTTCCCCACTCACGGTTCATGTTTGTGTGAAGCCATTTATTGGCAAAGTTTACTCTTTTGAAATCATAATAAAACAGAAACTAATGAAATGTCCCTGATTTAACGTTTACATGACCTTCAACAACTGCCAGGAAAACTGTTCAGGAGCAAAGAAAAACTCACTTCAGCTGAAATACATGACTCTTTTGGCCACAACTGTATATAATTTTGGTCACAATAACCGTGAGGTAACATTTTCATACCGTGACAACCCTACTCAGGACTGTCCTACACCCAGGTAGGGTGTAGGACACTCCTGTTTTGTACATGTAACATCAACCTGCCCAGGGACTACGGGTGGAAATTAGCATCTTTTGCTATAACAAAATGGCATCTCTTCTTGTCATAGACTAATGTCATTTGTGCATTGTCCCTGATCAAATAAATAAATAAACTAAACTAAACTAAACAGGTGTAACTTTCCCCAGTCTGGGCTCGATGTGAAATCCCAGGTTTAACATGAAATGTGCGAGCAGCGGCTGCCTCTGAGAGAGTCGGGCTGTGAGCGACTCTCTCCCCGGCAGCTGCCTCTGAGAGAGTCGGGCTGTGAGCGACTCTCTCCCCGGCAGCTGCCTCTGAGAGAGTCGGGCTGTGAGCGACTCTCTCCCCGGCAGCTGCCTCTGAGAGAGTCGGGCTGTGAGCGACTCTCTCCCCGGCAGCTGCCTCTGAGAGAGTCGGGCTGTGAGCGACTCTCTCCCCGGCAGCTGCCTCTGCTCTCAGTGGGTCTCAGTGCTGCCTGGTAGAACGGACAAACCTTGTCTTTAAAACTATAACAACAAATCCAAATTCCTACATTTCCTATGTCCAGCACGACCATATCTCTGTATTTTCCATCAACAGAAACAGCATTATTGTGACGAGATCTAACAGAAACAGCACATGTAACTCTGCAAACTGTAAAGACGGATGGTAAACTAGTTTTACTGACGCCAATGAGTGATCTGATGACTTTTTGGCTGATGGAAGGGAAAAAACATGACTCGCTTCATCATTTTATAGATAGCAATGATTCCAAGGATGTATGATTGGACAATGACCGTTTTAGGGCGGGGCTTGGGTGAAAGGTCAATAGCATTTACACCAGATCCAGAAGATACCACTATATACCATTGCAAGAGAGGACCGTTGTCTTGGCTGATGTAATCTCTCTCTAAATCTTTGTTTTTGACCATATTTAAAACCCTCAAACGAGGAAACAATATTGTATAACTTCCACCTCACTAAAATGTGTCTATCCTTAATTACAATCAGGGAAGTGATTTGTTGCTCGACGCGTCCTGAAATAAGTGAAGTTAGTGGAGGGGAGAAGGTGGCCATTAGCACACACAGTTGGCTGGACTCAGGTCACAGGAGACGGGCCCCATTTTGGCTCAGTTTCCTTATTGCTGCAGTAATTGGATGATACAAAGTGAGAGTGAGATGGATCACTGGTTTAGCAGGTGTAGCCTCGATATAGACCCTGGCTCATCTGTCAGTGCCGCTATAGGTGTTTTTAAATGGGTCACGTGTGTAAATGTTAATGTATTCATGTTCCCCGTCCGCAAGTGTTTAATGGTTTCAGTATTATGGTGTAAACGGCTTTGAGGACCCCAGGCTTAGTTATTAGGAGCTAAAAGGGTCTCTTTTGATGTGTGGCTGCAGGTTGTTGATTGAGTTGTTTGGAATTAAATACATCCAACTAAGTCTAACATGAGTCTATGGACAAGGTTTGTCACTTTGTGCTGCGAGATTTGTGATTTCACATACTCGGGAAAATGAGAAATCCCTTGCGATCGGCTCGACTCAGATACTGAACTTGCAGGACCAATGAGGTGCCTACATTAAGGCGGGACATGTTGTTTGACTGCCGAAAAATAACAAACATTGCTGCGTCTGAGGACTTACTTTTTGTTGCCGCAATTGACTATTTTAGCTGAAATGCTTCTATTTCTACTTTGAAAATGGAAAAGCAAAGAGACGTTTGTGCTTTTCTCCGACTGGAATCTGCAAAAGTACGATAGGTGGGTACTAAAAGGCCAATTATCTTGAAGTACAGATTAATAATGTGTAGAACTCAAATCAGAGAGCTACATATCAGTCTGGCACACAAGGTTTGCTAATTCCATCTGAAAAGGAAACTTCGATGCTGGCTTCCAAATTGTAGCTTCCCGAACTCTATCTGTCTTCTTATTCCATTTGACAGTGACCAAATGGTGAAGAGTAGGGAACTAGAAAGGCTTTTAGCTCAAGCCATAATGCAAGCATAAACTGGACCTGGGAATATATTATTTATACACCACAAAATGTACAAGGAGCTCTTTAAACAAATATGAACCAAAAAGCAAAAACTTGCCTTGCATCAGCTACAACTCTGTAGAATTAATGAGGAGGCTGCCTTTGCATCATCGCACAACCAAAATGATTTATTGTTCTGCATCTTCGCATCTCTTGAGATCCAGAACAAAGGAGGAGTGTTTCACTTAATTAATTCTGAAAAACAACAACACATCCCCAAAAATGTCCAATATACAGTAGGGAGTGCTGTTGTGAATTTGGGATGGTGTTTGTAGAATGTGGTTTCAAAAGGGTCACCAGCCAACAGGAAACTCTGGCTCTGAAAATGACTCTCCGCCTGCTGCACTCTGATTGCTCCAGCCTGGTTTTACTGGAGATTTCAGTCAATCAAACCCTTCCCATGTATCCAATACATGGAGGAACCCGGGCTGTTGATGCCAGGCTATAAAACAGGCACAACAGCTAAAACTAAACTTGGGTTGCCTCGTGTTGCATTTGAGGACTGCAACACACTGTGCACAAGCCTTTAACTACTGGAGGCTGCTGTTTTTAACTAGGACCTGTTTGGGGACAGGAACTGGAACTGTGGAAGCGGGAGAGATTTAAGTTCATTTCCAAACTGGTTTTAGCCATGTGTAGGGCTCACTTTCTGATTGGATAGTCGATTTGACCATTTAAGGAGTGTGCAAGTAAAAAAAATAAGTGGTCGCATCTGTGCAAGCAAAAAACAAAACAATAATACAATAAGCAGTTAAATATCCATATGTTACGGTTTTTATACATTGAGAAACAAGCAAAAAGATAAGTGAATAAGTGATCAAATATAAAAATGTACAGAGCACTGGGGACAGTGATGCTATCAGCTTACTTTTTTGTCTTTTTTCTCATTTTGATCAGTTAGTATGTTTGTGATAGATTGATAAGAAATTATTTGGCAGTAAAAATGTAATTTCTAAGAGAATATAATGCAAATGACTGTGATATGGCAGATTTGGAACAAGTAAAACCGACTAAAACTAGGTTAAAACCCCACCTTTTCAAAACTATAGGCTTTTTAGATTGTGTTGTGACATCTGATGAATACAAGTTATAGAACACATTTGGTGCTTTTGGCAGTTTCCAAGTTTTTTTTATCTATTAAAAATGAAAATGTATAACATGTCTCAAGTTTGTGCGACCAAAATCATATGTGTGCTCCCAAATGAAAAAGTTGGTGGCACCAGCGCGACTAAAGAAAACTGTTACTCTGCAGGCTGTAATACTGTAGTCAAGTTGAATCAAATAAAGTTGGACCGTTGTAAAAGAACATTTTACCTTATACAGGGAACAGGGCTGGGCAATTCATCAAATTTTAATCAAATGTCGATATTAAAAAAGGTCAATTACGATAATGGCGTGGTGAGCTTTAATCGTCAAGCCAACTGGCCAATCCATCTGCAGAAAACTAGCAATTACAAGTCTAGTCCAGTAGATGGTGGTTAATGCTGAGTTGTTTCATGTAGCTTCTGCTGATGGTGAAAAAATGAGCTGCAGTTTCCCC
>OMNZ01034109.1:0-10869 GCA_900303255.1 Lesueurigobius sanzi | reverse complement strand
TTTTTTTACTTCGAATTTTATACTCTGAATTTAGACAGTTGTAATTGATGTGTTGAAAAATAATAAAGTGAATATTTAAAAGGTGACATTTTCATTTCAAATGTAAAACACTGGAGTGAAAATGTTTGGAGACAAAAAAATTCAAAGATGTTTTTTCAGTGTTAAAAAAATTCAAAGCGTAAAATTCAAAGACATTTAAAATTCACAATGTGACGACACAAAAAATCTTCCATACACTTCGCCCACCTTTCCTCACTGTCTCCCTTACGGCGTATGAATATGAAAGTGAATGGGTGGAAAAGTCCTGTGAGTGCCATTTGGAGATGGAAAAGCGCTTCATAAATTCAGATAATTTACAGTTCAAAATGACTATATTTTTAGCGTCTGTGATTCTGTAGGTCACTCTCAGTCCGCTCTCAGTCACTAAAGGAAACGAGTGGAGTGCCATTATTAATCAAAAAGTCATTCATCATAATTTCGTGGAACACGGAGTTGGATCGCTCTTTCATTTCAATGTGGTTCTCCTCGAGGTTTTTCTCTTCTCCCACTGGGATTTCAGTTTTTCCTTTCCGGGAAGGAAAGTCGGGGACAACCCATCTTAGCTTTCTATCACCTACAGTTGTGCTCAAGAGTTTCCATATATTTTGCCCCTGCCTCTTGGTCAGGACGCTGTTGAAAAGAGATTTTTAATCCAGGAGGAGGAGGAGGAGGAGGAGGGTTTTTCTTTACTCCTGCACTGCAAAAAGTGATATCTTGATAAGTTAAATTTGATTGAATTGAGGATATTTGATCATATTTTGAGTAATTTTGATTTGCCAAGTAAAATTATCTACGTTTTTTTGCACTTAAGATAAGAAAAAGCTTACAATTTCAAGTCAAGTTAGATTAATTATCAAATTTTTAGTGTAAGAAGTTGTTTTTTCTTATAGTAAGTACAAAAATCTTGTTCCATTGGCAGATAAATTTACTTGGCAAGTCAGAATTACTCAAAATATGATCAAATATCCTCAATTCAATCAAATTTAACTTATCAAGATATCACTTTTTGCAGTGTGAACCTCCTTTAAGTCAGTGCTAAATTAAAATAACCTCTTATGTGAACATGCCCCTTCACAAAACTTTGAAACAGCGATACATATAAGGAATTTAAGTTGGTTAATCCCGTATTGGTACATGTATATATGTATTTATTCAAATTGGAGGCAGTCTGTGTGGTGAGGTTTGGTCCCGGCGGCACGAGGGAAGTAGTTTTCGGGTAATGCTCCTCTAAATCCTCATTACGCAGACATTTGCGTTTATCAGATCACGCTGATGAAGTCCGGCTGCAGACTCATACATTACGGTTCTATTAAAAGCTCACTGTTTACGCCGTGACAATATCAACCCCGCCTGCCTCTGTCTTTTTTCCCGCCACATATTTATGATAACATGTCACATTCAGCTCACAATAGCCCATATATATGCATAGAGTTTCAAGAGCTGAGGCGATTCTTTCCGTCTGTATTGTGCGGGGTTGTAAAGGCTAGTTTGGTCCTTCAAAGCTGTACGGGAGAAGACTCAAGAAGTTTGGTGAAAAGGTCAGAAATTGCAGTGACAACCTAAAAATGGATATGAAGTAGGTATTAAGGGGAGATACGGCAGAAACATTGATTTTTTTTTTCGAGCAGTGGTCAATTGCAAGATGTTTTTGTCTAGTTTTGCTTCTTAACATCTTAGTTTCAGTGTAAAAATGATGATGTTTTGCCAATACCTTGTCGGACTTTACCAGGAGGTCAGCCATGTTTCCCACGTGTATCCATTCACAAATATCAACATATTTGGGGGCCGCGTGGCGTGCATGAAGTGACCACCAAGGTGCTGTAATCCATATATGGTCATTTTCCAAGTCAAGTGGTTTTTATTTCACTCTTGCAACGACATTTAGTTTTAGTAGCACCTACAGACACCAAACCGTCCAGTCTTGTACTTAACTATATTTTGAAGTTTCTTACAGAAGGATTTTTCAGTATTACCTTCCTTGCCTGATTTATGAAGTTTTGAACCCCCAAAAACAAGGCCAAATTAGATTTGTTTCTCTGATTTAATAACTATATCTTATTCACTAAAAAACAAAATATAGGCAATTTGTTTTTACAAATAAAATGCCTTATTTTTTATATGAAAACATCAATACATTTTCTTCTCATATTTAATTTAATTCAATTCAATTTATTTTGTATAGCCTAGAATCACAACAAAGTCGCCTCGCAGGGCTTCACAGAAAATAGAAAGACAATTAGTGAATATTAATAGTGCTGGGGCATCCCCTGTCCTTAGACCCTCCTTCAAGGCAAGGAAAAACCAACACCCCATTGGGACAAAACGAAGAAACCTCTGGGAGGTCCACATGAAGGGGGAGATCCTCTCCCAGGACGGACAGGCTGAAACACAGCCTCACCATGTTTAGTCCTGATTCTGGGACCAGCAGGAGACCACTCCCTGAGGTCCTCATGGTTCACAGCTTATCAATTCACCACTGGTCCATCCGTCCAAGGGAGATGGATCCTTCCTTTAATTGGTTTTCCTCGAGGTTTCCTCTTTTTTCTCCATGTGGTTTTTAGGGTTTTTCCTCGCCGTAGAGGAAGGTCTAAGGATGGGGGATACTCTAAGCTTGTTACTCTAAGTGATTTACTTATTCACGGGACATTACATCTGGTTGAGACATTTCATTCATGTGACTTATTTGATCATTCTTGATGTCTGATATTGATTTGTTTTTGTCCATACCGACCTTTGAGATGACTTCCTTTATGATATTGGGCGTTGCAAAAATAAATTGATTGATTGATTTCATGTAGACATAGAAACAAAAACTGCTATGGAGTTCAGTGTCTTCTTTTTCAGCCTTTTTTGACTAAGCTCAAATTATTATCTCATAAAAGTGTTCAAAAGTGGTGACAATATTCAAAAGCATGTGCGTGAATTTGATCAGATTAAAGAACCTTCAGCCAAAAGAATAATATGGGCGATTTGTAGATCAAATCATGGCCAAATAATCAGATTCAAGATTTGTAGATTTTCTACTGTATTTTGAGATTTCCTTCAAAAACCTGTAAGAATAAGATTGTAAAAACAGCTCAAACAAACAAACAAACAAACGGCCGGTTTTCTCAAAAGAGTTGTATTGACCCCTGCCCAGGCTGCGCTGCATCTGAAATGATGATGATGTCCTCAAATATCTACAACATGAAGAATCCTCTTTCTATTGTCTAACAAACTTAAATCCCTAACTGTCTAATGTCTTGTCTTCGCAGTTGCAGAGGCTGAAGCGCTCCCTCTCCTTTAAGACCGTGATGCGCAGCAAGAGCGTGGACAACTTCTTCCAGAGGTCCAACAGCGAAGCCCGTCTGCCCCAGGACTTCCTCACTGACCCGCCTCCGCCCTCCCCCCCGCTGGCGCCCGGCTCGCCCCTGGTGGGCGAGACGCGCTCCCCCTCAGTGTCTCCGTCGCTCAGCCCCAACCCGTCTGTGGCCTCGCACTCGCCCTGCCTCAGCCTGTCCCCCTCTCTGCCCATCAAACCGGTGCGGCCGCAGATCAACCACTGTTTCCAGGACCATGTGTTCCGCAAGCCCACCAACTGCCAGCACTGCAAGAACATGATCGTGGGTGAGTGCAAGTGGAAGGAGCCATATTATTCAAAATGTTATAGTTATGACATTGTTCTGTCGTCAAAGAAATACCTGGAGCAGTATTTCACTTCAGTCTCACGGTTTTCAGGAGTCGGGAGTCAGTAGATCTGTACTTCCTTTTTTTCCTTTTTCGTTTTATTTCTTTCAATCAGGGGCGAAAGTCTCAAATTGGGGTAGGGGGGGACCCTACCCCAATTTGGGGGTAGGGTCAAATTGGGGTCCTCCCCCTGAAAAAAAAATTCAGATGTGATTTCCTGCATTCTGGTGAGTTTTAAATGATACAATTATATTTTTGTCTGTTTCCTTTCCTGTTGTCAAAAATGGGTAATTCAAGTTTAAATAACTTTTTTTTTCTTTTTAAAATGTATTATATTTAAATGTAGTATTTGCCATTTTTTCTGAACTTGAAAACAGATGGTCTAAACCAGTGTTCCTCAAATTGCCTCTCAATGTTTGAGATAACAGTATTGGTATCTTTACAAGGTTTAAACCAGGTCTGAATCGCATGGGTACTTCTAATATTTCCGACACTTAGTCTATTGGTAGTCTATCAGCAATGTGCTTCTAGGTTACATTTTGATGTATTGATAGGTTTTAATAGGTGAAAGAGAAAGGGGGGGACAACAGTCAGGCAGGGGTGTGACAGATATCAGACTGGGGGGGTCCGGACCCCCCCATCCCCCCCGTGATTTCCGCCTATGCTCCACATACACTGGCCCAAAGAGACACAAAGAACCAAACTCCTTCTTCTGATGTCCGCACGGCTGTATGAAACTGCATATTTGTCCGTTTTAAATAAGTTTATAGTGCTTTTGTTTGCTCCAATGAGGGATGTCCTGATTACTGTGAATGTGTTGTCTGCGCTTCCTACCATTCAAGGACTTGACTCATACTAAAAGCTTTCAAGTGTCTGTTAATGCCAGTCAGTGGTTCCTGCGTGATACAGCTTTTGGATTAAGCACGTTGAAACAGTCTCTCTGCATGCTTTTCTTCACAGTCGTTGGTCTTGTTTTCAAACGTCACTCTTTTTGATTCAGAATAGATAGATTTTGGTTCCTTTGTATTTGAATGTGTGGAAGTCTTCAGTGCTTGTGTAATGTTTCAGGTGGGAAAACAAAACGCCACAAATAACTATTGAGCAGCACGCTAAAGCTCACATTTTCTGAGCTAATAATACCATGTTACATGCTTCCACCTTCAGGGTTGCCAGGTTTGGTTGTGGAATTGGGTGTCCTTTTGAGAGTTTTGAGAGCGCTGCGCCTGCTACTCTCTGGTTTCAGTTTATGTTTTCTTTACAATCAAATAAGAAGAACATTCACCAATAATTAGCTTCAGATTGTCACAGAAACAACTAAATTATGTTTGGAGCATCAACACTGTGTAGTTTGGTGTAAAAGTGCAATTATAATAGCTACTGAAAATGTGTAATTCTACATGGGCTTCAGTATGTACTATATTGTTTCTCTCCAATTGATGTTACAGAATTCAATTTGATTGGTGCCAATACAACTCAATGGGAGAGAGTTATTCAAAGGAGTGTCCAAAAAGAAAATTGACAAATGTTGTACTTGTTCATTGTTTGGTTGTGATTGGATTCACAAACCTGCCATATTATTCTTATGACAGAAAGTTCTTTCTACTGAATAGGACTGAGCGATCATATAACCCCTGCCCTGAAGTCTCTTCATTGGCTCCCTTCGTCCTTCTTCCTTCAGAATTAGATTTAAAATTCTGCTGCTTGTTTTTAAATCTCTGAATGGATTGGCCCCACTGTATTTGTCAGAAATGTTGTTTTTTTATGCGCCTTGCGGGCATGTGACCAGTTGCTTTTAACCTGTCCTCGTTCGAGGATGAAAACCAGAGGTGACAGGGCGTTCTCAGTCGCTGGACCTAAACTTTGGAACGAACTCCCTTTGTCCATTCGCTCTGCTTCCTCTGTTCAGTGTTTTAAGACACTCCTAAAAACTCATCTGTTTGAGTTGGCTTTCAATACGAGTTGAGCTGAACCTTGCACTTGTTTTTATTTGTTAAATACGTTTATCTTTTTACAATTGTACTTACACGTTGTTTTGGATATGTACAGCACATCATTTCCCCCATATTGAACGATTTTTATTTGATTTTTGTCTAAATAAGAAGAAACAGAACAAAAAAAAACAAATAAATATGGCCGTGGTGATTATACCGGGGCAGGGGCCTGATCCTGTTGTAATGCTTCATCACTTTTAAACTGCGTGCTAACTGCTAACTGCTAACGTTCTACTACAGAAGCAGAAATGGGCACTTCCCCTCCCACACAGTAGCTACACCGACATCACAGCTCTCACATGGCCAGGGACAAAACAAAAACATGTGCAGAGAAATCCACAAAAGTGAAAGAACGCAACATCGCAACAACAACTAGCGTTAGCACAAATTAAGTTCACTAACAATTGTTAACTGGAAAAGCATCTCTGAGTCTGATCTACCTTTTCCATTTCAGTAGAAATCCTAAAGAAATGCTCATGTTCCTTAGTGCTCCAATATCAGATCACTTTTGAATCACAAAGCTGTTTTGATTTTGCGGACGCTATGGAACCAACCATGGTACTGGAAACAACTGAGCATTTACCGCCACCTACTGGACTAGACACGTAATTTAGGGTGACCAGATTTTTCACATTAAAAACTGGGACAAAAATGTGATTTTTTATTTGTTATTGTAATTTTTCTCCTTTTTTTTGTTTCATGTTTTTCTTGCGTTTTTTGTCACATTTTTCTCATATTTTTTTTTGTTATTTCCCCCTTCTTTTTTTGTTTTTCATAATTTTTCAATATTTTTTCGTAATTTTTGTCATCTTTTTTTGTCCTTTTTTTCATTATTCTTCATTCCTTTCTATTTTTTCTTCCTTTTTTAGTTTTTCTCACATTTTTATTGCTTTTTTCCTCAGTGTCTTCTTATTTTTTTTGTCATTTTTTTTGTCGGGGTCAAAAGTCATAAAGTATCAACTGAACATGCGGCTTTGGACATGGCACTGGTGAAAAACTGGGACAACTGGGACAGAGGTTGTGTAAAACTGGGACAAATGAATGGTTTCAGATAAATTCACAGGGACATGGGACAGAGGGCTCAAAACTGGGACTTTCCCGGGTAAACTGGGACGTCTGGTCACCCTAATGTAATTACTAGAGAGCCATATGTATTTTTCTGCCGATGGATTGGCTAGTTGGCTTGACAATTAAAGCTCACCACCTCAATTTTAGACTGTTAGTAATGTTGTGATGCCACATTAATGCGAACCAATACATTTAACATTCAGCACGTTTTGGTTGCAGACTTGTACTGATTAGTATTCACACTGTTCACTATGTAGAACACCACAACCTCTGCACCACAAACCCATTCTCTCAGCCATTCTGTCTTAATCCTGTCCCTTTGTCTCCTCCCAAATCAATCACAGCTGAAATCCAGGGCTCGATGTCCAATAGATTTCACTTTAACCTCCGCTGCATGTGTGCACTGCAGATGCCCGACGAGCAGGTGCCGGGAGCGACTCTAAACTGGTCTTAAATGGTCTGAATCCAGGAGTGTTATGAGGTCAGTGACGGTTTGCAACTGTGTAAAGACGGTTTCATTATCGGGAGAATAGGATTGGAAGTGAGGTCAGAGGGGCAAGTGGAGATACAGGTTGTTTGATAACACATTGCTCCATTGTTAAACTTGTGCGAAAATAGAGTGTTTATAGTTCTGGGTCGTTGGAAAAGGTCTCCAGAATTTCCATGTCACTGGTACAGCACATGCATTTGGTGATGAGGCCAGTTCTCTCTTCTATTTTGTTTCGCACTTCCCCCATATATTAGGATTCCTGCATGTTCAGTTTGTTTTCTTCTTCCGCACTAGGGATGTCAAGATTATGGTTATTAAAGCTCATGTGTTGGTTAATCGTAAACATTTTTGAGCCCACTGTAAACCACATCTCGTGAGCTTTAGCGTACATATGAGTGCACTCTGGTAAAGGCTGAAAAACAGCCCCCAGTGTTGCATCCACCTCAAAACACATGAAGCCAACGGCAGGTTAAATAATCCAATGTGCAGAGAGCAAATCTCATTTTTGCACCCTCACCATCCCACTAACCCCTGCACCAAATCCCCTCACCCCAATCCTACCCCCATCCTACGCCAATCCACGAGAACCTACGCCATTTCTGGAAGCATTAATTTGCTATACTTGTTTTCCTCTTTGGAATTATCTTCCTTGATTTTTTACTAACGTCAATGTTTAGGCTACAATTTTTAGGCTACACAATTCCCCGCACGAGTGGAAGAACCAGGAAGAGCTTGTTTGAAAGCTTTAGTTTTCAACACAAATAAACACAAGTATCCTGGTTCGCTTATGCCTTGAGGGGAGAGACAAAACGTCCTCTACACTAAAAACATGTACATTAGGCTAGGACAGGGATCTCCAACCACCAGCTCGGGAGCTACCAGTAGCTCGCCAGCCCATTCCAAGTAGCTTGCCATTTGTTCTGAACAACACATCTCCAAAATTGAGATGAATATAGCAAAGTATAAAGCGTAAACTATAGTAATTTTTCTTCATTCAGTTGAATTATCATCTTGTTAGACCTAGAGGCCTAGTTACACATGTTTATTTGAATCATAAGTAGCTCACTGCCATTTTTATTTATGCAAAAGTAGCTCACTTGGAGACAGGCCCGTCGACAGGGGGAGTCAAAGGGGTATGTTGTCCCCGGGCCTCAGGACCAGGGGGGCCCAGCAAGGAGCCCACATTATATTTTCCCTTGTTCTGCATGATTCTTTTTTTTTTTTTTTTAATATCATTACTTGCTTTGATGTGTGTCTTAATGCGTAAAATCATATAACTCGAGGTGGTTTATTTTTGTCCATCTTAAAGTTTTCCTTGAATGCACACTCCCTCTAAACACAAATGAAGGAGTGTTCTTTAACCAGGACCAAAGGAAGAGAATGATGAGAGAACAGTGGTGTCAAATTGTGGGAAAGGGCCCCAAAATACAGCCTATAAAATTATTTATTTAAAGAATGCTGTAGCAAACAGGTGCCGCCGTAAGGGTTGGGTTGTGGGGGGCCCATGAGAAACCTTCTTGCCCCGGGCCCCACCAAAGTCTGTCAACTGCCCTGCTTGGAGACACCTGGGCTGTAGGATGATTGATGTCTGTGTGTGAGTGAATGATGCTGGTCTGAAGGTCGTTGGCAGCCACGCTTTTGTCGGTCTGCACCAACAAGGGCAGCTGGTTGCCACTATCGTGTATGGAGAGAATATGAAATGCTCCCATGTAAGGCGCTTTGTAAGTATGTCTGTGAAAGGCGCTATATAAATAAAGCTAGTCTCTACACTAAAACAACCCAGTACAGATGACGGTTTGCGAGTCGTTCTGATCAGAGTTTTAAAGTTTAAACATCAGCCAGCGGCTCATTCATTCTCTGCTTGATCTGGTTTAGTCCTGGTTTGTCCTTAAAGAGATGCTTCTTTACTCACAGTATTCGAATCATTGACTCACTCTGTCAAGAATGTCCTTTCACTGCTGTTCAATGTATTTTAGCTGATAAACTGACATGATAAGATAAGACTTTATTGAACGCACAATGAAGAAATTCACCACTCACGCTGATAAGTCTTTTGTTACGATCATGGGAACACAGGGAGCTTGTCTTCCCAGTGAAGGAGCTTTGGATTTCACCTATAAAAAGGTATTTTATCATTGATTGGTGTTTAACTGATCATTTTAGAGTTCCAAAAGTTAAACGTAGGTCTCTTGGTTTTATAAAATATCATGTTAATCTTCTTTTTTCTCTCAATTATGTTACACCATGGACAACAATTTGTGAAAGCAGCTGCATTTGACTGACATAAACACATATTTCCCAAATATTTCCAGTTCCCAAAAATCCACATTACTCCTAAACTACCCAGTTAATGTTGTTACTGAATTACAGCATGGCCAGAGGGTGTAATCTTAGGATGCTATCTGTCCCACACATATCCCGTGATGTTTTTAATGAAATAATAAGGAAAGGGAGAGAGCAGGCGTGAGTGGGGCCGATAGCAGATGCACCGTCTAATCCCACTGCAGCATATTCCCTCATAGATCGTATCAGAGTCAGAGGAAGCAGCGCCAGGGGATTAGAAGCAAAGGAAGCATGGACAAGTCTTCTTCTTTTTTTTTGTTCTTTTTCTTGACAATTCACTGTGTTATTTAGCTAAATCTGGCACAGTGCGAGTCGCAATCGTGAGCCAAGAGTGTCACTAGTGGGTGAAAACTTGTTTGATCTCTCATGGAGCTGTATTTTTTTTTCTTTTTTTTTCTTTCTCGCTGCAAGGAGACTCCTCTCTGTAGTGAAAGTTTGAGTTTATTTTTTATTTCTGTCTCCGAGCCAAAATGTAAGCAGACTTAGAAGTGAGATTTTTGAGGCAGAGCGTGGCCAATTTGTCAGCTCCTGTAAACATCGACTCCGACAAGCCAAAAACTCAGAAGGCGTATTAGTATTAGTGTGAAATAAATTGCCCTCAATGATGCAATAGCAAAATATTCATCCAAAAATGAGACGGCTTTTTGTAATTGATGATAGAAGTGGTACTACACAGTTAAAGTTATGGTTTGAGCTAGCAATAATAACATGATGCTGGCAGTAGACTCCTCCACAAATTGCCACTGTATCATGGTGGAGGGGTTTGAGTAGGGCTGGGTACCAAAAAACTAATCAAGGTACTACTGGTATCGAAAAATAAATTGGTACCGAAAACAGGTACCGGAAAAATATTTTTCTTTAGAAAGCAAATTTTGATGTCTAGTGGATCTAAAGAAAGTGACTTAGGTGTTTCAGCTCAAATAAATGATAAAAACACTAAAAGAAACAGTATTTTATTGAATAAATGATCATTATTGTTCTGTTTTATGGTACTACAACAAAACTAAAAATCATGCATGAGTATGAATGACTTGATTAGAGAATATTAGGGCCCGATCTTGCAGCGCAGCGTAGATGTCAAGCGCAGGTGACAAGTTGCAAATGCAACTTGAGATGCAACTTGTCACCTGCGCCGGTCTGAGAGGGGGCGGAGCTCCAGATGAATGAGGAAGAGTGAGGCGTGACCGGGCGTGACCCACCGCCCATATTCGTTCAAGGAATATAATATGAATAATCGCGAAGAATAAGCACAGGATTAATAAGAATAAAATT
>OMNZ01034084.1:0-14678 GCA_900303255.1 Lesueurigobius sanzi | reverse complement strand
AAAGGAGGGAAAGTGGGGGAGAGAAGGAAAGGAGGAAGGGGGAGGAAAGGAGGGAGAGAAGGAAAGGAGGGAGAGAGGGGAAGAGAGAAGGAAAGGAGGGAGAGAGAAGGAAAAGACGGAGAGAGAGAGAAGAAGGAAAGAGAGAGAGAGGGGAAGGAGAGAGAGAGAGAGAGAGAGAGGAAAGAGAGAGACAGAGAGGGGGGAAAGAGAGAGAGAGGGGAAAGAGAGAGAGAGGAAGGAAAGAGAGAGACAGAAAGAGTGGAAAGAAGAGGGAGAGGAAGGAAAGGGGGAGAGAGGAAGGAGAGAGACAGAAAGAGAGGGAGAGGAAGGAGAGAGAGGAAGGAAAGAGACAGAAAGAGTGGAAAGAGAGGGAGAGGAAGGAGAGAAAGAGAGGGGAAGGAGAGAGAGAGGAAGGAGAGACAGAGTATTCTAAGTATTCAGAATACAGTACTCTGATTGGGCAAAGTAACTGAATACGTTACAAAATACATAGTATTCAGTATTCTGTAACTGAATACAATTTCAAAGTATTCTCCCCAACTCTGACTGTACAGAGACAGAGACTTGGGATTACAACTTGAGCCATTAGAAGAGCTGACTCCCACAGAGATGGAGGTGAGATTAGAGAGTCTGTGAACGTATAATGATGTATTTAGCATAAGTCAAAGAGAGGAGCAGTCGACTGTCATTACAGCTGCCCCCCTGGGCATTCCCTGTTACTATGAGGAGCGACACAAGGCAAGCTGGCTCCCACTCAATAACAACAGGTACTGTATGTCCTGACGCAGTGCTCACAGTGCCAGCTCTCTGTCAGCACAACAGCACCACGCCACATAAAGCTGCTGAGAGAGTCCTAATATTATACAGCAAAAGCAATATCATGACAATAAAGATTTATGGCTTCTGAAAAATTCACCGGTTTTCCGTTTTTCAGCCATCTGATGTGCGGTTTGGGTTTGCCGCTGGCTACGCAGGACATGGTGTGTTCACTGCCAAGTCCTTTTTCAGTGCTGTTGATGTACTCCACCCACTCTGGGACAGCTGTGGTGAACACAAGACCAAAACGCAGTGTATTCGTTAATATTATATGACATAAAGTATCAATATTACATTGTTTGACCCACCAATACCCCCAGGCCTAGATCAAGATAAAGTCAGGGCTAAACCAGGTCTAAAACATACTATATTATGTTGAAACTATTTGTAAACCAAGTTGTAAACCAAAAGGTACAGTATTGCTAAAGCATAAATAATAAATAAGTCTCCACAAAGTCTCCGCAACTGAATTGAGACCTCTCCGAGACCTGATGGACACTTGAAAAAGTCTCCAACTAGTCCCCCGCAACTGCCTGGAGACCAGGGAGACTTTGCGGAGACGTCTCAGAGACTTCACGGAGACGTTTCCGAGACTCAAGTCTCCGCCAGGTTGTGAACTAGTCTCCAGGCCGGTGAGACAGGACCTTAAAACATGCTGTATAGATGCAGTAGTATATCCCTCTGTTGCAATAACAGGATGTCAACCAAGAAGAGCCTAAAACAACTGTTCTGGTTTGTTCTTTTCTAATCTTAACCATTGTCCATTAAACCATTATCTTGTCAAATTAAATCTTCACTGATTGATAACTGATCTTTTTGCCGGTCATAATGTTATGGCTGATTGTGGTATTTTAATCTAGCGTGTGTTACCTTCCACAGACAGCCTTGCAGAATGGTAGTCCTTATCTTTGGAGTTGATGGCTTCACACTGATAGGTGCCAGCGTCCTCTATCTGTATATTATTCAGATGCAAGTGAGCCCCTGCCATGCGGACTTCGTGATTGGCCGGCATGTGCCCATCCAACTTCTTCCAGCGGATTTCAGGGACAGGGCTGTGAAGGACAGAGAGAAGAGAGGGAGAGTTTGCATAAATCTCACCACATTTCATAGTTTTGTTCACATTTCAGGGAGAATAATAGATTTTATAAAATGCAGCAACGAGCAAGCATGCAGAATGAGCAAAAATAATTGCGGTGGTTTTCTACAATTGTGGAGATCAAAGTTGTTGTTGTCGAAAGGGAATGTGATTAGAGAATGAGGTTTTGGAATTTGATCATGATGATTTTGTAATTTGAGTACAATGATTTTGTTTTGTTTTTGCCTACTTTTAGAAAATGTAAAAGATACACAAGTAGCAGTTAGTGGTAGGCAGCACCTATACTGTATATACAAAATGCAATTATTTGAGAACTATAGTCCATCTATACTAACAGATCACTAGCTATGAAAATAGTGCTTGTTACTGTTGAAAGGCTATGCCCAAAGCTGAGATAAGTCTTGCTCGAGGCAGGTTATTTGCTGTGGGGTGATGAAACCCCAGAATAATGTCCTGAAAGTTATGAGGATCCTTAAACTTACTTCCCCAGTGCAAAACATTCCAAGGTGATATTTTGTCCCACCATCGCTGTGGTGTCTGGAAATTTGACTTTGAGATCAGCAGGATACTTCCTGAGGGGACCTGCAACAAAGACAGAGTATTATTATAATAATTCATGCATGCCTTTGTCATGATGTAAACGACTGCATTATCTGTAAAGGTCAGAAGAGAAACTGAAGCTTGGGCTACTAACGTTCAGCCAGTGGCACCAGGGGGATATAGTTGGAGAAGACGCTCTTGGAGATGGACGGGCTTTGCGCAATACAGGAATAGTTGCCGCTGTCTGACGCTTCCACTTTGGAGATGTAAAGGTTGCCCGTTATCTGGGAGACAAAACGCCTCTTGTCCAGCGGGATGAAGGTGGGGAATTCGTTGAGGATCCATCGGAATGACAGCTCGGCTAAAGAGAATTAAAGAAACAGCAAACAAACAAACAAAAGCTGTCCATCAAAGGGGAGCTCAGACACACAGCAACAGTGATGGAGAGAGCAGAGGGTGACATTCTGCGAGGGTGGTGCATCTGAACAATGCAGGACTAAAATAGCATGATTACTTTGAGCTATGAGGGGGCCGTTGTCAAGTATCTATTGACCTTTTAGACTGTGATTTCAGGCTGGCTGTGAGGCATTAGCAAGGTTTGATTAGGTAATTCTCTTTTGAATAAAAATGGCTTTGGAATAATATGTTACTTAGGCTATATTTGAAATGTAAATGTGCAAATGTGACTGTGATGTGTTTGTTTGTTCCAGTGACAAGGCCTCCATCCTTTTGCCTGAAGTGGAATTATGCCACACTACAATATAATACAATACCATTACTACAACAATCAGTAATACAGTATCACCGCTCACTCAGGACGAAAATAAAGGACAACTGACAGTATTTTTATGTCATTGTGATGAATGCTCACGGAGATAATCACAACAAGACGTCCCCCGAGTGCACATGGCTTCATACATAAACAAATAGTGCATGGCTATGTTTACAAGCCAGGCCAAGGCGCGGCTAGTGACAGCTGCCAGGACGCACAGAGCAGGAGGCTGCCACACAGGCCAAAGATCTATTTCCACTCCTGAGACCAAATGAACACATCAAAGAGGTAACAGACAACCTTTCTCTGTGGTCATTATTTTGTAGTGTGAACAGAGCCTCAGTCAGAGTCCGTGTTTAGGCTGCTAAAGACGTTAGCATGTACCGCTAACGGCTGGCGCAAAAAAATGACAGTAGCTCAACGCTGACCTCTGTCACATGTTGTACCAAGGCTAGATGTTCAGACTATGGTTCAGGGAGTCCTCGTGGGGAGGCTTGTGCTTGTAGCTGGTGAGCAGTATTAGCTAATGTGCTCCGATGGTCACAAATGTTATCAGTGGCAGGCTTTGCTGTCAATAACTCTCCAGGCGGTTGATAAAGATAAAATCCAAAGGTTTTGGTTTTAAGTATCAGATCGGTTCATTTTCCTGAGGTGTAATTTTCAGATGTAAGATCTCAGGTTTGGTCAGTGCAGACCATAGATCTAAAACAGACATAAAGACACATACTGTAGGCTGATACACTTTTGCACTAGCTATTTTATTTTTTCTCCATAGTTTATTATTTATCTTATTTTATATCTATAATTATGTTTCATGTTGCACGAGTCAAACCAAAGTAAATTCCTAGTCTGTGAAACCTTCATTGACAATGGCAATAAGCTCTATTCTGATTCTGGGACCCTAGATGGAAATTAGCTTTTGGCTGCAATCCAGCAGATTTACATGCATGTGTTCATTAACATGCACTGCCCCAATCAGAATTAAAGCTTGATCCTTGAATAGTGGTGTGTTTACCTCTTAAGCCCTGCTGTTTTTTCCGAATTTGGTGCATTTATACTCTGGAAGGGTTTTAACAGCTTGTAAAATGTCTGAAATGTTCATATTGCTTTCATATGATATGAATGTCTATGGGGAGACTGTAGATGTGAACATTTTCAAGAAAATCATAGTGGGCCTGAGTAATTGAAGTTGAAAGTCAGAAAATTTGAATTCTGCCTAAAAAACCCACATTACAGCAGGTCAGCAGCTTGTTTACTTTGTAAAGAAGCAAATAAACATCATAAATAGTAACTACAGCTAATTATTGACATTTTACCAACTGTTTATCTGTAACAATAAATAATTGAAAAGTTATTGAGGTTTCGATTTAAAATAGTCTAGGCGGAATCCCATAGTAATAAATAGGGCACAATTTGGCACTTTTTGGACAAAAAAAATTCAAATTTGTAATTTGTAATTGAAAATTTTGGATCCTATTTATATATTTGGTCATAAAATACAGTTTTTCCAAGAAAAAAAAATACACTTTTTAAAAAATAGATTAAAAAAGTCCCCAAAAATGGGAACCCGAGGGCTTAAGAGGTTAAAAAGTTAAAACCATGATGCAGTTGTGCTAATATTTCAGGATAAAATCAAGTCAGTTCTGTAGTGAGGCCAATGCTGCATTGCACATCTCAAAAAAAGCAGACTCAATATGGGAGCAGTTTCACATTGTATTCTTAATAAAGAAAGCTCATATAAATCCCTGCCTAAACGATAGTAATGAGATAGTCATGTCATTATTTTAAACCTCTGAGAACATCATGAAGGGCAACTCCATCCTGACACAACAGGGGATAAGGCTTTGGTTCATTTCATTATTACTCTAATTGAGTTCAGGGAAGCACCGCTACAGACTGGAAATGTGCTAAAGTGGTTAGCGCTCTGGGCAATGACTACTATTGCTTTATTAGACAAAAGAAAGACTGAAACTCACAGCAACAGTGAACATCTATGACCTCTGTGAACTCTCTCACACTTTAACACTTTGTACACACGCAGAAAAATATAATCTTTCTAATAGGGTGCAGCTATGGGAATACAAGACGTCAAAAAAAAAAAGCCTTCAATGGACAATCTATGTAAACAATCAGCTTGTTCTACTGGATGAGGGGGGCATCTACAATCAAAGAGAGAGAGTGTTGATTACCTGGGTAATGTGGAGGCGGGGCACACAGCAGCACGGCGCCCTGGCCTTCTTTGACATACACCGACTCCCGCTCCTCTGATGAGAAGAAATCAAGGTCTGCAAGGACACAAAATCACAAATCAAATCAGGCAGTTTCGTTTCGAGAGCTACTCCAAGCTGCTGGACATTTGTGCCATTTCCCGCACAATCGTGGCCCAGCAGCAGCAGCGATAGTAGTGATTGTAAAAAAGGTAGTTGTAGTGGCAGTACTGTGTAATTTGATAAACTTGATACGCCATTCACGCTACTTAGACTCTACTCTTGTTTGGAGAGAAAAGCATTGAAATAATACGGTACCTTTCGCACAGGAGACAGCTTGGACACTTTTTCATTAAACATTCACGCGCTAATGGTGTAAAGATCAGATACATTTTAACACCTACTTTGAAAATGCTGTGAAAGTGCTGTATTATGGAATTACATCATCCGCGGACTGCCCTTTGCACACAACACTTAGGATTGGTTGCGCCCGTCCTTTCCAATTTCAAACCACTTTATATGCATGCAAGTACTGTACATCTCCGGGCGTTTCTCCCATGATATGAGCATAAATCAGCTGACATATGGGATACTTACATCCAAACTGGATGGAGGCGGAGCGGCTGATGATCGAGCCGTACTTGTTGGATGCCAGACAGGAGTAGTGTCCCACATTTTTGCCTTTGGTGGGGAGGCTGATGACCAGGTTTCCTCCGGCTAAGCTGTAGTGGCTGTCTTGTGCGTTCAGGTCAATCTGATCACCGTCAAATATCCACCTGCAATGATTATGAACTAATTATTACAGGACAGTGGCACAGTGGGCAGTGCTTCACAGCTAGAATGTTCTGGGTTTGATTCCTGGGCCGTGCAGGGCCTTTATGTGTGGATTTTCTTCCTGTGTCTATGTAGGTTTTCGCTGGGTGCTCTGTGTTCCTCTACCACTAAAAACATGTACAATAGATAAAGATGAATGGTGTCTGTGTGTGAATGAATGGTGATTGGAGGGTCCATTGGCGCTGTTGTGTGCAGCTGCACTTTAGTCAGTCTGACTAAAAGGGCAGCTGTGGCTACATATCATTGGTTTCGCAAAGGGTTGTAAAAAATCAGTTGTAAGATATTTTTATCCTTCATTAATTCATCTCTCATTATATGCGTAGTATTATGTATGTAAGAAAACACAGATAAAGATGGATGGATGCAAATCTAAATATAATTTGTGAGCAGAATCATGGAACATGAATTTGGGAACTACATTGTGTTATTATGTGTAAAACTTTCAAAAGATGACAATGGCTTGAATTTCAATCGGAACTCAAAATATTCTGCCATTGAAAGATAATTTTCAGTTAATGTAACCTCTGCTACATAACTTACCACCACCATGTATCAGGGGTGGGTGAAGAGTAATATCTTGATATTTTGGAGACTTTCTTCTTGATAAGAACATTAAAGAAATTCAAAGATCCGCACAAGCTGCAGTTAGCTCACCATTTATTTGGCTTTCTTGATAACCATAATCAAGCAATATTTTTGCAAAACATAAAAAAAATATGCAAAAATGTGCTGGCAAACATCTAAATTGAGATTGCTGTGTAGAAAAAACACTTTAATATCATATTTTGAGAGATTACACGTCAAGTATTTGTATGTTTTGTTGCTTTTTGTTAATTTCTTGACATTGGAGATACACTCAATATTGTACATTTGCATATCTTCCAAACAACACTTTCAATATCATCTTGTAGATGATATATTGCCCACCTCTACCGTGTATAGAGTGAATGTTAAATTGTCCCATGTAAAGCCATATCTGTGGAAGTCTCTATACAAATAAAGCTCTTCTTCTTCTTAAGTCTCCCATAAACCAAAACATGTAAATAAATCTGACTCATCTGATTGCACAGCTCTTGTAAATTATAATAAATGGTTTGTTTTTAAATCAGTGCCTGTATCTCATTAATCAAAAAGAACTTGCCACAGTTGATAAAACCTTTCAAACAATTAACATAAGGTTAACCACGGTCGAAAATAATTCCTGTCCACTTTGACATGTAATATTCCATTGGCCAACAGAGGGGGAAACGCATTTGCGTACATTTACATGTAAATTGCAAATGGCTGTCCAAAACAGTTAAGATGGTAAAATAAGGCAGAAGGACATGGTGGCAGTTAGACAATCTCATTACTTTCTTCTTCATATTATGTACAGGAAGTATTTGGTAATCATCTCAAACACTTGATTATTTTCTTACACTTTATTGGCTAGAAAGTGCGACAGGTTGCGTTCACGTGACATCACAACATTCTGAAGAGCCTATAGTTTAAACTTGAGGTGTTGTACTGGTAACTGTCAAAATGCTGATGTTTCGACTTGCTTTATGATTAATATCTATGCCATTAATGGGCCTATCCACGTAGGGCTGGGTGATATGATGATAAGAATCGAATCGTGATCTGGTCTTCATGACGATCTGCTTTTTTCGTTTTCGTTATATCGTGATTCAGTGGGTTTCATGTTTAAAGCAGCTCTGAGCTCAAATACTCACAGTTTTCTCCACTCACTGCTTCTGCTGTCAGGATTAAACCAGGAGAAAACTAGGTCGAAACCAGGTGTAAAATCGGATTAAATCACGGACTGAATCTGGGTAAACCAGATGAAACCAGAGACTGAAATCAAGGTCTAAACCAGGACCAAACTAAAATGAAGCAGGGACAGAACGAAACGATTATTACCCAGGACTAAACCAGGACTAAACACCAGGACTCAATCATAAATTAACCAAGAGCAAACTGGGTCTAAATCAAGTCTGAACCTGGATAATATCACCAGGATTAAACCAGGGCTAAACCACAAGTGTCTAAACTATGTAAGGACGGAAACTCGGACTAAAACAGGTCTTGACCAAGACTAAACCACTACAACACCAGGTCTAAACCCAAGAAGAAGCATATGGCTTTAGTCACCTTTATATGACAATATACACATGAATTGTGAGAAAATCAAAATCGTGATTTAAACTAAAGAAAATTGTGATAGGATTTGTTGGCCATAGCGCCCAGCCCTAATATCCACATGAAACAAAAATAGTAACAAAGTTCAATGTCTTCTCTTTAAGCACTGAACTAAGGTCAGATATTCTTATTTTTCATAAAGATGTCCAAAAGCGGTGGCAATATTGGAAATATTGGAGCGTGCGATGTTGGTCAGTAGAACGGACTTTCACGACCAAATAATGACCAACATTTGTGGATTTTCTATTTTGAGATTTCCTTCCAAACCTCTCTCTCCCACAGAGTTGTATCAGCCCCTTCCCTCCGACTCAAACCATGACATCATCGAACTCTAGAACATGAACCCAAGCTACTTAGAGCACAGAGAGACGAGCGTGAGGGTGTTGATGAGGGCAGTAGGGGTGAATGAAAGCAGATGTTACTGGTATGTAGCAGGTGGGTTGGCTCGGGCGCGGCAGGTCATGGTGATTTTGGCCTCGGGTGACTCCTCCGGGTAGATGGTGTTCACCGGCTGCTCCTCAAACACTGGTCCGTAGCCCGCTGCCTCGTCGACTGACAACACACAAACAAATGAGATCAGGTACAAAGACGGAGGCAGAATCACAATAAGACAATGGGGTCAGATGTTCAGGGTTCGTCTGGCAGTTCTGGGGCAGCTCCGTCAGAACCACAGACAGCCGGGTTCACATGTTACATAAATGGAGTGGAAGGGAAAGCATCATGGGCTCAACTGCGGGATGAATCACAGTTGATTTTTTTTGTTTTTAATTCCGTCTTTGATAGTCGACTTTTTGTGAGGAAGTGCTATATTTTGATCCTATAAACAATATTGTGTCAGACTGCAGAAGGTTTTATTTTGAGTTGATATTTGGGTCGGGCTTGTCATGACGGTCTCAGAATTACATTGGTGAAGTGTAAAAGAAGACAAGACAGAAAACAACAGATTTGAAAAAGGAACAAATCTATCTCAGTGCATTATGACAAGTTGACAAGTTATGTATGATTAGGGGAAGCTTTTGTGAGAGATGGGATGGACTCTTTTTTTTCTCTTCATCTTATTGGCAAAGATCCTAGGTACCAAAAGTACCATGCAGGCAAAATGTATATACTGTTTCACTAGCAAGGACCACGCCACAACATAATGATGCGTTTGAGGAATGTATTGAAATGAGTTGAGGTGATGGTGGGCAGATGAGACTGTGGGTGGGGGCTCCAGCTGGTTATAAAGGGGGGTGATTAGAGGTGTGGCTGGTCTAAGGGAGTGGCTTGAAGAAGGTAAGTTGAGGTGTTGGATCCTGCTCCCGAACCTCAGTTAACAAATATTAACTCCATATCTTCAGGTTTTGGGTCAGTTTGATATCCTAACATAAAAAACTTTCAACTGGAAACAAACAAATGAGCTAATCTTCACAATAAGGTGTTATTGCCATGATTCAACGTTTCTCTATGGGAAATCGTTAATTAAAATCCCATTTTGTCAAAATGTATTTTGCTACAAACAAATTTCTAATTCAGTAGCACCTAGAGACTTCAAACTTTCCAGTCTTTTTTGGAAGGTTTGCACAGAATATCTTTTTCACATCTGATCCTGCCGAATTATTGACTTTTGAATCCCCAAAAACATGACAAAAGTATTAAAATGATTTTTTCACTCGACATACGGCAAGTATGAAATTATGCCAGCGTGCTCATACGTCCCGCATACGTGGGCCATAAGTTACAGGTCAGTTCTGTGAGCGTTGGCACACGTTCACACGCGTTAAGTGTAAGTTACTCATAAGTCGAAATTCGTCGAGATAATGTCTAGCGTAAACCGAAACTTATGAGTAACCAGCTTCTAACTTATGCATAACTTATGTGTAACTTACGCATAACTTATATAGAACTTATCTCCAACGACCACAAACTTACACATACAGACTGTTGTTGGGCATAAGTTGGTATAAGTTATCAAAACGTTCTATATAAGTTACTAATAGGTTATGTATTCGTCCAACTGGCCCAAAATTGAAAAAAACAAAAAAAACATTGGTAGTACAGCGTATGCCAGCGTTTTAGGGAAATTCTGGTACGCCGGCATACGCTGGCTAAAGGTGTTACTGCGCCTTGAAGAGTTAGCCGTGTCTTGTTGAAATAAATCAATATTTAAACAGTACGTAACTGAAAACATGCAGCTGGTGAATAATCACTGTAAAAAACTTTACAAAGGATGTAAATACTTCACCAGAAAAGACCACTGTGTTTGTAAATGTATGTTTCAGCCTGAAGCTAAAGGCTAACGCTAATTTGATGCTTTGAAATGGTAAAACAGCACCACCATCTGAAATATTTTTTATGAAACACACTTTGCTTGACATTTATTTAAGTTTAATTCTGTTTTGGATTATTTTGTGTTTAATTCACATTTAAATGTGGACAGGAAGTGGTCTTTACCCTACACTGGCCAACAGGAAGTTGTCTATTGATATGTCAACAAACTAAAACCATGCATTTAAACCTGGCTCTGTTATTACTATTTGATCATAGACAATCTAGACATTGTATTATGTATAAAGGATCTCATTTTCCTTCATATTTCAGTCAGTCATCATATTGAATTCACAATCATTTATTTTTTCTTATTCCTCTTCCATCTCTCGCCTTTAACAGGAAACCTCCTGACACCAGACGTATTAGTAGCAGTAGCCATCGTCGTAGCAGTGATTCTAAATGAAGGTGAAATGAAGGTTGTCATGCGTTGGCCTCATGATTACAAACACATGTATAAGACGTGCCTCGAACCGACGCAATTCCTTCACTCACGCTAAATCTCTCTCAGGCATTGATTCAGTGAAATGAATCCAAATTGCTACATCACACTAATTATGACAGGGATGTTCTCGCTCAGGTGCCAGAGAACACAATAACACATTCATCCGTTGGCACAGCGAGCAGCCCATTGTTTGCACTGATGTGGCGTAATCCAATGACCTTGCAATCACTCGCAGACAAATCCTCGCCCAGTAAAAAAAAAAACCCTCTCTTTTCACAAGCAATGCACGCACACAATTAACTCCAATTACTCAATAAAAAAGGCACACATGAAGCAAAATCATGAATAAGACATTAATACAACACTAGGCTATGAATAAGCAATGACTGCCTCCAAAATACTGATTATACCCAGAGATAAAAAGACAGAACAAACAAGGTTTTTGGGGGGATTTTTGCATGATTGTTATTCCATGTGCTTCTGAGAGCGCAGCTGACACCTCAACAGGGAAACGCAAGGTGCATTTGACAACAATATCCTGGGCCTATCCGGCTCCTATAACCAGGTCTCCGTTGGTGCTTAGGATTCACTCATGCCGAAAATGTTATATCGACCAGCGGTGCGCAACCTTTAGAAACCTGGGCACAAGAGAAGGAAAAGATTGTATTCATATAGATGCACAAAAAGCCTCGATAACCATTCGGGTCAAAATGGAGATAAAGGAAGAGCGGTGTTAACTGTGCTGCGTTTGAATCGTGTTAATAATTGAAGGCGCTGTGATAAAAGGAGAATATTGGTTTAAGGTTAGTGGCTGTGTGAGTACGTTTTCTGCCTGGGCTGGTGCTATAATAACAATCCGTTAAACACAATACAATGGATGGTTAAATACGCTGTAGCGCTATTAGCAACGCAACACGATCAGATCAGACCTCTAACAAAGGCTTTGGCATCTTTGTAAAGAGAAGCTAAAGTGTGAGGTCAAGATGTACTTCATTGGCCCTGTTGGGAACTCTGCATTTGACTCACGTTTCTATGCTACTGGGGCCTATTATGATTATTAGTATTAGCCTATTGTACGAGTTTGGGGTTGATGATGGCTATCGGAGCACCCAGGAGAAATCCACGCACACACAGTGAATGCATGTAAACTGCACACAGAAAGGCAGCACCGGCAAATCCAATCTTGAGTTCTGAGGTAAATGTGTAATGATGCAGTCAATGCCATATACTGTATATCACAACATCAAAACAAAGAAAGCTATTGTAAATGTTGTAAACATTAGTGCAGAGTTGGTTGTCTCTCCCATTACTTACTAAAAAAAAAGACCATTTATGCTACTCAATGTCTATTAGTATTGACCTTATTACTCGAATCTTCTCAACACCACTTAAGAATGACTATCTTTCTGAGACTCTGGCCCATTATAAAAACAGATTCCACGCTCCTTGCACTGGGACAGTGAACTAAGAAGCACCAATTAAGCCGTTAGGAGGCAGGATGAACTCCCCCTCACTGCAGCACTGAGCACAGCTGTCTGACACTGATGTAAATCCCAGGGACTCTGAATTACTGCCGGCTGAGTGAGAATTAAACAGGAGTCTGAATGGGGTTTGTGGAGCAGATGAGAGATGTATTAACAGCCAACAACACCTTGGGAATAGAGGCGTAAAGACTACAAAATACTGAGAATTACTAGACCTCCTTATGCAAAAACAAGTCTGTAAAAGCTAAACCAAGTGCATCAGTGATTGTTTCCATATTTAAGATATTAGTTTAGGGTTTGATGTGTACAGTGTACATAGATTCAAACAGCTACAGAAGATAAGTAAAGTCAAGTGCTAAGGCGAACTGTATCGATTCCTCGAAGAGAAATTTGTCCTCTGCATTTGACCCATCCTTCCAAGCCGTTAGGGCGACCTGTCAGAAGCAGTGGGCAGCCGCAGTGCAGCACCCTGGGACCCATCTCCAGAGGTGGAGCCAGGCTAATGTTCAGAATCACCGGGCTGGAGGATATTGTCTGGAACCCAGTCAGACACCGGGAGAAACATGCAAGCTCCACACAGAAAGGCCTGTGAATTGATCCTGGGATCTTCTTGCTGTGAGGCAAGAGCACTAACCAGCTCTGCCACTGTGCCACCGTTGACACATCTTTTGAGTATAGGAGCATGTGACCAGCTCTACAGTTTTTGGAAGCTACAACTAGTACAGCTTTGCGTTATAATTGGCCTTTTGCTTATTAGTCAAGTCATTTATTTATAAAAACAACAGCAGATGAGTTGACACATCTCTCAAAGCGCTGCAGTCATGATTCACTGACTTCATACTTCAGGTAAGCTGCCATTTTAGCCACAGTCTGACAGGAGCAAAGCTGCCAGTTTGCGTCATCAGCCTCTCCACCAAACACTCACTCAGTCACACATATGGAGGGAAGTGTCTTGCCCAAGGGCATGATGACAATCTGCACCAGTCAGAGCTGGGATTCAAACCACTGATCTGTGAATCTTAGCAACTGAGTCACGTTCATGAATCCTCTTCATACAGTTGTGATTTGACCAACCTCATCACAGTTATATCAGACAATAGGACTGATTTTTATTTTCATTATTCACTTCTTATTTGGGGTGTGGCTTGTCGTACTCAGATGATGGTGAGTCCCAACACACTGTGACATTGGACTAGATCTTAATGTCAGCGATACATTTTAATATGGTCCCAGTCAAACTCTGACAAACCCCTCATAACACACAGCCTTTACTATGAGATAGAGCTGGGCGATATGGACCAAAAGTCATATCCCGATATATTTAGGTTGAATATCGATATACGATATATATCCCGATATTTTTTCAGGGTTTCTACAGGTAGCAGCAAGTCAAATGTAATGCTTTTAATGCCATTTTAATCTAAATACTATATACTATATAAATTTCAATATTCAATAGAAAATTTGATAGAACGGAGAAATTTTCTACAGAAAGTGTATAATTTCTGCCAAAACTCCAGTCTAGACCCTAATTTTTGCATTTTTGACAAACTTCTGCTGTAAAAGTAGTTGAACAATGTCATTATTTTCCAATAACTTTTGATTTAAGCCAGTTTGAATTCAATTTAATGCTTTTTAATGACATTTAAGGCCTTATTTTTGACAAAAATTAATTTAATGACTTTTAATGCTTTTAAATTCCCAGCGGAAATCCTGTTTTTTCGCAAAGTGAGAGCTGGAAATGAAATGTTCCAAGTCAAAGCCAAATACGAGTAGTTTTATTGAAAACTCACTATGAAATGTAAACATAAACACTGTATAACAAAGCTCCATAAGGTGCACATTTAAATAAAATAAAAAAAACTTAAATAAAAATAGCCTATAAAATAAAATAGGTAAATCTTTTTCTTGTCTGAAGCAAGTATTACAGCGCAAATTTGAACTGACGATATCCGCGATATGGTCTAATTCCATATTTCATTTAAAAATATATCGATAT
>OMNZ01034076.1:0-13901 GCA_900303255.1 Lesueurigobius sanzi | reverse complement strand
TTATATATATATATATATTTTTTTATATAGCGCTTTATCCACCTTGAGAAGGTCCTCAAAGCGCTAGGCAAGGTGGGTGAAGTGTCTTGCCCAAGGACACAACGACAGTGTGCACATGCGGCAGCCGGGATTCGAACCCCCAACCTCTCGATCATAGGACGAATCGCTCTACCACCTGTGCCACCATCGCCCACCTGCGCCACCATCGAAAGGGTTCATTCACTCAGGGCTGATGGTGGTGAGCTACATTTGTAGCCACAGTTTTCCCTGGGGCAGACTGACAGAAGCGAGGCTGCTCACATCTGCGCCAACGGTCCCTCCGACCACCACCAACCACTCACACATAGGCATGTCTTGCCCAAGGACACGATGACAGTCTGCACCTGCAGGAGCCGGGATTCTCACCCTCGACCTTCCCCACTCGCCAATGTCGCCCCATGGGCAGATGACACAGAAGCAAAGCACTTCAATAACATTAACTCCATTTAGTAACAGCTTCAAACTTTCCAGTCTTTGACTTTATAATGTTTAGAAGGTCAATTTTTAATTCCTAGCCTGATTTATTAAGTTATGAACCCAGAAAAGAAGATGAAATTTGAATTTTTACAGATTCATTCATTAATAACTATAGTTTATTCAAAAACTAAACAAAATATCCCAAGTCCCCTCAGAACAAATCTTTGTAACTAATACTGTATATCAACAAAATAAAACATTAATTTAAACCTGGCTTTATCTATTATTTACATTGCTGTTGCTGAAAATATAGACTATTTTTTACATATGAAATGCCTTATTTTGGTATGAAACATAAAATGACAGAAAACTTGCAATACATGTTTTTCTCATGTTTATGCCTCACTCAATTTAAACTTATTCACCTGCAGTGTCTCGCCTTAAGCCAGCACCCACTGATTTGATGCTAACATAGACCAACCAACTAACTAACAGGATAGACAGAAAAGTTTCGGTCAAATTTAAAACAAAGCTCGAATTTGAAGAATGAAATAATCAATACAAGATGTGCTGTTGCCCTTTTTGGGTTCACTGACAAAAGGTAATGTGGTTATTTACCGCAGCTCAGCTAGACTCGCAAGGCATGTGTGGAATCTGCAGAGAAAGGCGCACGTGTCTGTATATAGTCCTAGGCCTGGCTTAAATACCAAACAGCCAATGGCATCTGCAACTGTTCCCTTTAAAATAGAGCCATGCACCCGGGGACCTAGCTACAGCAGAGACTTTAGCTTTAGGTAATTGGAAAAACCATCATATTCTTTATAATCCCCAAAGCCTTAAGCCCACTAAAGTGGAACATTTTTTGGGGAGAAATGTCTCGGCATAAGTAGCTTTTATTGAGTGTGAAATGATTGTAATATACTTATAAAGAATTCAAACTTCATGAGAGCTGAGTTGGTCATAGCAAACTGTACAGCTTTTTTATCTAGGAGTTTTCAAGTTTGTCCAAAGAATGTGACTTTCATGGCAGACACTGACACATGAATAGTAATAAAATAATTAAGGTGAGCAAATTTCACTTTTGTCTTCCAATGGAAACTTGTATTTCCATTGCTGTCTGCCTTGTTGCTCACATTTCATAAATGAAACAAAGTCATGTTCTTTCTTCAATTTTTTGTCAAACCTAATTAGAATAGGTTGACGTGACATTACAACATTCTAAAGAGCCTTCAGGTTAAAATTGAGGTGGAGGGCAGCTGAAAAGTTTGTGTTGGTAACTATGGTAGTTCAATTTCGTCAGTATATATGAACTAAGGCCTACTTATTTTTTCATGAAGGTGTCCAAAAGTGGTGACAATATTCAAAAACATGTGTGTGATGTTGGCCAGTATTAAGGACTTTCAGACACAAGAATAATATGGCAGGTTTGTGAATACAATTACTTTTTCTTTGGGGAAATTTCAGCAAAAACTGTTTCTCTTCCATAGAGTTGTATTGGCACCTGCTCCAACTCAAATCGAATTCTAGAATGTGAACGCAACGTTTTAAAGGGAGAATCTTATATTTCAATCGTATAGGCCAACTCGTATGGACACCTCCTGTACGACTGAGAACCTACACAAACTTATATTTCAATGAAATTATAAAAAACAGTGTTGTTTAAAGGCATAATGATATAGTGTACATGTAGGGGAGAATTTTTGCTTGAGAGGCTGACCAAGCGTGGTCTTCTTCAGGGCTTACAGGTGCTTGGTCGAAACGTGTCGGCATGTAACTCTTAGATTAATAAAGGACTTTACAAGTCAGAGTGCCTCGGTCCTCTCTTTTGTTTCTATAATTCCATTTGTGTTCATCAAGTAATGCCTTCAGTGAGAATCTACAATGTAAATATTCTTGAAATAAAAGCAAAACTAATACATAAAAAAGTGTTTCCAAACTTTTGGCCAGTTCTGTATATCATGCTGATAGTTATAGCATGACTAATTGACTATACTGTATATCTGTATTGCAGGTGAACAAAGTCATCACAAAAGCAAAATAATTTGCATGAAGCTACCGTTGTTTTTACAGCTTCTGCAAAAGGATCAGTTGACATTCACGGTGAAATGAATATGCGCACTGCAACTTGCTCACTAATTATTTTTGTTGACCTTGTTACCATGACGAAGCTGAGTAAATAATGTCATCCGCAGCCCTTGAGCGTCCTGCCCTATGGCGTCGCTGATCAGATTTTGTGTGTTTGCGTGGTTGTGTGCAGGTGGTTCACCAGGAGCGGGTCACCTTGGAGTCCCAGCTGGAGCTGGTGCGGCCCGTGGCTTCAACATGACTCAGACCGGACCAAAGTCGCGGCGTCCTGCTTCAGCCTCGAGACCAAGTTTGGACCGTAGACTGTTCAACAAAGTCAGGCAGATTAGGGCCTTGGACTTTGGTCATGAAAGATGACCCCTTCCACAAGTTGATGCAAGACAATGTATTTTATCATGCCTGTATTATAACCCTATGTAAATTATCCTGTTTTGCTGTTGGATCATAACTTATTTGTTTTGTGTTATGCATTTATTTTTAATTTCCTCTCATATTCATCTCTCCTTAATGAAGTAAAACTTTTATATTGTTTGCATATTTAATGTATTCACCAAACAGGAATAACATTATGATCTCCAGACTTTTATTTATTATTCTGTGTTAGACCCAATTGCCTAATACAGTGGCTCTCAACTGGTGGGGCCTTTCGAGCCTTTCCCATAAAACATTTCTCTCAATATTTATCTACTGAAAACCTATTATACTGTATAGCCTACAAACACTACCTGTGTTTAAGCTGCAGTTATTGGCTTGTTTTCATCATGATTATTTATGCTTATTTAACAATCTTTCTGGAGAAAAATACAGTATTTTACATTATATACAACAAGTTCAATCCTTTTTCGGGTCGTGTCTTGTCATCCTACAGTGACGGCGGATCCCAATGTCAAACCAGTTGAGACCCAATGGCCTAATATACCCCCTTTATGTAGCAAACTTCCTATCTGTTACTTACGCTGCAGTTGCTCAACTTTTAGATCTGACCAAACAGTCTTGCTGCACTCAAAAAAGCATCACAGATCTCCGTCTTGGGACCAGTTGAAGACAATGACCATTTAAGATGTCCTTCAAAATAATAAATACAATACAATTCATGGACTGTGAACACCACACAAGAACTGCTGTGTTATTGCTCTGACCCAACTCATCACGATATGACTCTTGTCAAACCCCGCTTTTAATATTTGCCATAGAATTACATTTTAATGATATTAAAGCCACACAGCATAAGATTTAACCCAATAAACAATATAGAATACATGCATTTATTTGATTGCTGGTGTTTTTATTGGTAACACTTGCCGCTCCTCGGACATCACTAGCGTTTTCAGATTGATATATTGCCAAACATGAGGCTTAAGTACTTTCCCAAGGCCTTATTTTGAAAATCCACAGCAAAAGCAGCATTGTTGGCTGAGCATTAGGATGTTGTTGGCCTGTTAATGTTTTTCCGTTTTTCTTCTGCTGTGTGGCTTTAACATAGAAATGTATGTATGCTTATGTATGACCCAATCACAAGTGCCATGATGCAGAGGGAATCTGTAGTTAAAGGTCGTAATGTTATGCTTGATTGTTGTATAATGATCCAATGTAAGCACCCACACATGGTCTAAAACCAGTGAAGGTGCATGCTACAGACTTGTTTTTGCACTGTTAACAAAATGCACATGGTCAAGTGTTTTTAAAATTATGATTTGTTTCATTCATACGATTCATAGGGCACACTGGTCTGTCAGATTCAAGAGACTGAAGAATATCAGAAATGAAAAATCTACTTTTGATTTAAGATTTGCAACAATTCTATTTTTCCATATTGCATCTATATTTTGGTTAAAATATTCCAGTTATTTTTGTCATCAGAAATAGCACAAATGTTGTTATAAATCAAAACATGGACTCATCTGCTGTATGAAATGTGAAGATGGCTGTGGATCGTGTAATGTCTGATAAGAGAAGTGACTAAACGTGGTGGTTGGCATGTGTGGATGCTGCATGTTTGATCAAAAAGACTGGACGGTTACAGTACTCTCCTGTGCACAGTTGACAATAAACCAATAAAGTTGTCTATTTTTATCAGCTGTAATTGAGTGATTATCTAAATGACTCAATGACTTCATTGTATGGGACTTCCTCGCTAATTAGTTTGCTTAAAACAACATGTAAGGCTCAGTACTGATTGCATCTTGAGTTGGGGACTAAAGAAAGATCAAACGGCCCCAGAACTGAACCCTGTGGCACTCCTAAAGCAGCTGCTGCTTTGCTTTGCCCCAGACACAACAAAACACTGTCCGGATGATCTCGGTGATGGCAGTATTAAGAACCATGGTCACAACAGTTCAACCAACCCCCCACACTTTGACACTAGCAGCACCAGTGTGTTTTGCTCTGGAGGCAATACAGTATGTTTTTACAGATTTATTCACTGATTGTATTCAAAAACTAAAAAAAAAAACATGCTTAAAGTCCCTCTGAACTAATCTATGTAACTAATACATCAACAAAATAAAACCATGCATTTAAACCTGGCTCTATTTATTATTTTTCAATTTTGTCACCAAAAATACATAGGCAATTTTGGACTTCTACATGAAAATAAATATGACAGAAAAATTCTAATACTTTTTTTTCTCATATTTATGTCAGTAATATACAGCAAATGTTTCATATTGAAATCACTATTTACTTGCAGTGTCTGGCCTTCATACTAATAGCTGTCTTTCAACCAGACAAACTTGCTTTTGTCATGTAACATTAGAGTAGATGTGGCCAGTGTTATTTTGTATTATTTTGATTTTAATATTGAGGTCACGAAGTCTGAGGGCCAACAAAATTTGGTTTAACTGCTGCATTGGGGCCACAGTTTGAACACCCCCGGTATGCAGCATAAAATGTATTGAAGAAGCTATAATCCAAAAGAAAAAAAAAGGTTTGCAGTTTCAAAAGAGAGTTCTGGAACATGACTGTCACTCCCTCATCTGGGAAAATACTTGGAGGAGTGAATGAGTCTGAGAAACTAGAGATTCCAGACAACATCTCGGGGCCATACCCAAAGGTTGGCACGGTGTGGCCTGTCACTACCTGCCTCTCACATGGGCCAAGTTTATTTTCTCTATTGCACTTGGAGGGCAGAGCATGTGTGTTCACTTCATTCAGTCCGACAGCTAAACGGGGAGCCTTCCTTACTGCACTATAAATACCACTTTGATTTGTTTGGTTTGCATTTCGAAGATGGCAGCTGCGTGTGATGAGGGCCTATATGTGTCAGGTCATGCGCTGTGTTAAGTACACGTCTGATGGGGAAGATGCTGTAATTACCATGGAAGACTCTCACACCAACTCAGCAACTGCGAGTGATTAACTATATGCTTATTACTATAAATGAATCTGCAGGCTGGAGACAGGGTATATGAATGCCTCTGTCAACTGGACGTCTTTATATACATGCTATAATTACTTAGTAATGCAGTTACTGAAGGATATAAGCTGATCTGAAAACAGTCTACCAGCAATAACTCAATAAAAACAGTATTGGTTTGCTCGCACTATAGTTCAGTGGCAGCACAGTGGCTCCAGATTCCCCTGTCAATTCAAAACATACACAATTGACTAAAATCCTGCAGTTAGATATACTGCTGACCAAACCTGCAGCTCAAGATCTGGAGAGGGGTTTCTGGCACTGCAGTCGCCCACTGCTCCAGACTGCATGGTGAAGGAGGGGTTATCTGCCCAGCAAGAGTAATATTTTTCACCAAATTTAGTCTAAACAAGATAAACACGTAAATAATGACCAAAACTAATCTTTTTGTAGTGTTTAGTGTTGTAAATTTAGCAAATTTGCAAAAAAAACATAGAACTATATTTGTGAAATCATGACCAAAAAAACCATGATGCAAAAAATGTGTCAGATGTTAGGTGGAAGACTTCAGTGTTTTTGCAATATACAGTATTATTATTATACATTGTATAATATAATGTATTTCAACATTATTACCATTATCCTTCTAGACTACAGAAGCAGAGGTCACAGCCTCTCATAACAAAGCTTAGCAGCTTTTATCAGTGCAAGTGACTCTATTGTGGCGGCACCATTACTCCAACATGACGGCATCCTCCGGCCGGGCCGCTCTCCCCTTTGTCCCGCGCTGGGGTTTGCTACGGTTGCATTTCTGTGTGGACTTTGGTTAACCCACAGGAAGAGCTCTGGGCCCCCGTCACCTCCGTCCAACTGGGGTTTAGCTAACTACTCCATCAGCAAATGTGAATGAGGAGGACTTACAGATTGTCAGATACGGTGCGGAAGTAATGAACAAACATACAGTTAACTCCAAATTGGATCACTTTTTTGTTTAGATAAAGTCAATTGGATGGATCTGTTTAGTCTGGAACCGGCACAAGCAGAAAATACATTTCGCTAAATACAATATACTTTTAGATAATTCAATGGTTTTTTAATTATATTGTTGCTCAATTAAAAACGCTGTTTTTCTGTTCAAACCAACTGTTGTCAATCCTTGTTGATTTTTTTGACCCATGTTTGCACTTTTTTTTTGTATTTTGGGATTCTCTCTTTGGTCTATATTGGCAGCTTCACTTCATGACACTGGCATTTTGTTCTACTCTGCGAATTCACCATCAAACAATTCATATCTGGACTTTATTTAATTCCTAGCTATGTGTTTTTTCTTTCATTTTTGTGTGAGCATGTGAACTTAGAAGTAAATTACATCATGAAAAGGTTAAACAGGGTGGAACGTAGTGTGCATTAGGTTTTCAGAGAGGGCAGGACATACTGTAGTAGTTAAATATGATATATGGCTGTGTGTATGGCAAAACATGGCATTGTGTTGCAGTCTTTATGAAGACACCCTGATCCTGCCCTGATACTCTGTGAGAAATCTAAAGCTGATTGGATATCTTATAACATTTGAAGTATGTCCTACCACACACAGACTTGTGGGGAAATTCCACAGATATTTTTTTTATTGTTTGTTGTTGTTTCATACACAGATTGCCTGGTTGTGAATCCCACAAAAGAGGCCACACCGTTACAATGTAAGCTTTACATTCAGTTAGGTCATCTGGCATTTTTACTGTCATTCTTCAGCCCTGTTCCAAAGCACCAGACCTTTGATGCACTCACCCTCATCTGTTTTTCCCACAAAAGAGGCTTGCAAATGTGTGCCCCTCAATTGATGCAGGTAGCATTGGAAAGGAAAGAAGTAGCTATAGCCAGCTATAGCTGGGCGGCACAGTGGCAGAGTGGATAGCGCTCTTGCCTCACAGTAAGAAGGTCCCGGGTTCGATCCCGGACCAGGACAGGGCCTTTCTGTGTGGAGTTTGCATGTTCTCCCCTTGTCTGGATGGGTCTCCTCCGGGTGCTCCGGTTTCCCCCATCAACCAAAACATACACAATAGGTAAAATCCTCCAGCCAGGTGATTCTGACCAGTAGCCTGGCTCCACATCTGGCTCCCCGGGCGCTGCACTGCGGTCGCCCCAGTGGCATCGAAGGATGGGTCAAATGCAGAGGACATTAAAGTTCACCTTAACCTTAACCTTTATTGCCTTTGTCAGTGAAAAGGGATCAGACACAAGGAATTTTGTTTGGTGAAAAGATGCAGAAGGAAGGTGTGATCAATAGTGGTTTATTTGGTAAAAGCGTTCATCCACAGATCCAGATTAGACAGGCATCCTCTGACTGGCACAGACTGCCAATGTGCCCTTGGGCAAGACACTTCACTTCAAGACATCGTTGGCCCCAACAACTCACACATATGTAGGAGTTGTTGGGGCCAACGGTGGACAGAGACAGCCTCACTTCCGCAGCTTGCCATCATTGTAGAATTAATTACAGTGTATCCTTTCTGCACATCACTGCTCACTGCTTCACTGCTCATTTGTTAGCAAACCACCAGCTATAAATAATAACTTGTACTTTGTTATTTACCATAAAGTATTTCCACTGCTGTCAGCAGAGGACGCTCCAGGCAACACAAAATGCTTAAGGAAGTAGTCAGTAGTAGTGTCTTCTTTTCCATACAATTTTAAATTATGTTGATATGCTAAAACACAGGTTTTGGAGTCACAGTTTTGCATGACATGTCCACTTTCATTCAAGCAATGATCTAAATGTGGCAGAATTCCCCTTTATCCTTGTACCATAAAGTGGGCCAATTCATAAATTCCTCAAGAATAGTTTTAGCTCATGTGTGGACTGTGGTGGTATACTATTATGTGGTAAACTTGTCAACTCAGGTTTGGGAAGTGCAAAACAAAAATATGTCATTATTATTATGTAATATAGATGGGCAATATTAATAAATATGAAAGGGCATGCAAATATAAAAATAAAATATGAAAATGAAATGATTGCAATATAACAAACTAACATAAAATACATGAGTGCGAGAAGGAGCGCTATCACAGGTCCTTCATACCCACCGCTGTCAGACTGTACAATTCTACTGTATAGTTCTATGTGCAATAACAATATATTATTATGTGCAATAACCTCAGTGTTTACAATACCTGCAATGTCACTTTATCAATCAACCGCCTGAACGTAAACAGTTATTCAGAATATATTCATCTGCACTGCTAGCTTTTAATTTTCATTTATATCACATCTGTTCAATTCCCTTTAGGCTGGATATTTTTCTCTTGCAACCTAGAGTATATTTGATTTTATTTTTATTCACTACATAATAGGCTATATGTTTATACCGTTTATTGATAGATGCTAAGAGACATTTATTTTATTTTATTCTATTATTATTATTACTACTGCCTTTTTGCAAACTTATGTTCTTCTTTGATGGCACATTTCCTGACTTTTGCACCCCCCTAAGAGCTGTTGTAACAAGTAAATTTCTCCATGAGATTAATAAAGTCTTATCTTATTACATGATATTACAGATTATAATCTGCCACACTTAGCCTACAACATGAAATATAATATAGTTTATGACTATTTATTATATTATTATATATATTATATTTATAGCTGGTCTTGGTCATGGTCTTGTCACAGGCAACAGCACAAAGCAGCATCTCCAGCCCACAGGCAGAGCACGTGAGCGCCGCAGTCCGGATCCAACACATCATTTTGATCCGCGCCGGGTTTTCGCCCCTCCCCTTTTTAAAATCCACCTCGACTTTCTTTGGAGCAGGGAAAACAGTGCAGCGTCAGGGGCCGCAGATGACCGAGCGACCGGCGCAGCAGCGAGGCGCACTCCAGTCCTGTCCCAGAGACAAGTGAGAGGATGGGGGACATCAGCGGCTGAACCCAGGACAGAGGAGCACGGCCCGAGGGGACAGAGCGCACTTTGGGACACTTTCGCTGGATTTTATTCAACAACATGCCATTTGCCAAACGACTCGTGGAACCCCAGTTACTTTGCAGGCACTACATCCCTAACGAGGACGGCCGTCTGTACGAGGACCTGGTGACCATCAATAATGTGGCTCTGTCGCGGACCTTGCGGCAGCTGTCGGACCTGGCCAAACACGCCTGCTCCATTTTCCAGGAGCTGGAGAACGACCTCACGTCCACGAACCAGCGCGTGAGGAGACTCCACGGTAAAATCAACCTACTTCAGCAGACATATGCCGAGCTGGACCCCAAACAGGAGGCAGTGCGTAAGTACTTTCACTCACTCTTTTTTATGTGTTGACACACTGCTGCACACGCTTTGCTCTGCCAGGAGCTGAAGGCACGAGGGGCTTACTACTGGCTTGTTACAATGAGTTTCAATAAACACTTGATCATTTACACTTTAACAAAATGGAATTGCGATTTAGCCATGAGTTTAGTGCATGTGATTTCACTGGGATTCATGTCGTCATCAAGCATTTTGCTGGAGGTTGTATTCACCAAAACAAAAATCAGGTTTTTCATCCACGCTGCCTGGCTGCTCGGGGGCGTGTGTTCCTTCCATTCTCGCTATTCCTATGCATTTATGACGCTGCTATAATCCTCTTATATTCATGGAGCAACAAAACATGTTAGTAAAACGGGGTTAAAAGGAGTGCGCTGCCCTTGTGTGGGATTTATGTAGCCCGTATATCTGGCATAAATACGAATGAATGAGTAAAGTCCATAAGTTCACCACCGGCCAAATACATTGCCGACCCCTCGTTGTTGTCCTGTCCCTTGTTTGTCTGACAGAGGGAATTCATTGCCCCGATAACCCAGCATGTGGCCATCGCCTGTGTGCTTTTAATCTGGCTGTTTACCCCCCTTCAGCTAACAGAGGTGTTGTGATAGCGAAGTGTGTGCGCATCGGGGCACTTTCCACAGTCGCACCTCTGCAGACCAGCCTTCCCTCCGTTCAGCCCTGACCCGGGACATACCTGAGTGGATGTAGCCTGCTTTACTCCACGTTTTGCAGGTTGTTACATGTCTCCCATAGACCATGCTTCCTGTGGTTCCACAATAAGATGGCTCTACCTGAAAGTTGTTGTCATCTGGATAACTTTATTTACTTTAGGCTTCAAATCTAGCCTTCGGGGTCATCTTTCTTTTCCTCAAGACAGTATGCCACTTGTTATGTCAACTCCTAAGCATTACATGTTTAACTGATTCACTCCAAAGCATGGATTTTCTGGAATAGTCCCTTAATTCCTTTTGCATTTCACTTTTGGTTTCGGGTTGAGTTATCACAGCAGATACACTGGGGTTCACAAACATTGGTGCACTGCAGGAAACATTAGTGGTATTCCTCTGTTTTTGCCCAAGCCTTTTTGTGCAAGCCAAGATTTACAATTCTGTTTTAGTTGGGACTGTCTTTGGTTGAATATAGACCTGGATTGCTCCAATGGAACTGTTTTTGACCTGGAAATTGTCCTATAGTTTACTCTTAATTCATATTAGATTTAGTCTTGCTATTAATTGGCCCGTTTGTTAAATCCTAATATTTTCTGAGGTCATCTTTGATAGGGCAGCACACATTTTTGGAAAAATATTGCATTGCAAGTATTGTGGATTACCATTTGAGACTTTCCAAACTCGTCAAGTCATTAAAGAATCACAAAACAAGAATGGTGTTTGTGGAGGTCAGAACTACCAGCTTAGCAGGTCATTATGCTGCATGTTTTTCTCCTCTCCTTACTACTCCTCTGAATAATCCAATGTATTTTACCCCGCCACTTTTCCTCTAATCTGTTTTGGTTTTGCGGGACGTCTCTGGTGTGGTCCGATGCAGGAATGTGGTAAACTGCCAGCCATGTGCTCTGAAAATACTATTACCACACAAGCAACAAGCGGAGTTACCACTCCCCCCTCTCCACTCAAAGATGTGTAACTTAAAACCGACGTCACTAACTCTCGGACTACATTACACTGCCCTGGTCCTGGCTTTGGATGTTGATTGGGTGTCACAAATGAGCTGCCCAAACACGAGACACATGCCAGGCACCGATGTGAGTGAGCGCCTGGGGAGAGATGAACCCCACCAAGATAAAGTATGCTTAACTTCTCCCATTTTTCATCAAACATTTTTTTTGTGTGCGGTTATTACTCTCTTGCCAATCATTGAAGGGCCACAGCAGCTACAAAGATTCCCTCAAATGGTGAAAGCTGCAGTAAAAAAAAAAGATAAATTGCTTTTCCTCAATACATCACATCTCTGCTTTGAACATACACACACAATTTCACAGCACCAAAAACAAATTATATATTTACCAGCTTAACCATAAACTAGACATGTCCAAATCAGGGCTGCATGACACTGAAACAAAGGTGGGATATGTGATACAAGTGTGCAATAAAAGTGTGCAAAAAAGTTCTTTTTTCTTGCAGATTCTTGCAAATTGTGTCAAAAATATATTACTGAAACTGTATGGTTGCACATTTAGAAGTTTCCTGCATTTTTTGTTTTAGGCTGCGCATGGTAGACTAAAGAATAAAGTTTTTGCTCTATTTCTATTTCTAAATCACACAACAATGCATTGTGTATAGCATTGAAGTTCGTAGTGAGTCTTGAATCGTCGACTGGACCGACCTGATTGAGTTGGGGACCTTTTGTTTCTATCAACAAAAGCTTTTGACCACACTCTCTGACCAAAAGAGCTAAGAAGAAGCTTCTGTTGATAGAAGCGAAACGTCTTCAACTCAACCAACTTAGTCCAGCCGACGATTAAATACAGGCTAAATTATTGGGGGCAATGCATTTTTATGATATGATTGATATACCGTTCTAGCTCTGGACTGCCCTGACATTGGATTTGTGGCATGTGCATGGAGACTGATAACTTATCTGCTCCTCAAATAAGTAACTGTGCATTATCTTCTGTGGCCAACCTGCTGCAGCTGCGTCCTTTACAGTGGCATCCTATGGCCACAGCCAGGTGATAAAAGGCCCATCCCCAAAGCAGCAGGACATTTACACTCATTGTCATTCAGATAAAGGGGGCGGTGTTGTTTAACCACGCGCCAAAGCATTAATATGAAAAACACCATTAGCAGTAATTATGGTCATCCAGGCTGCAGGCTCCACACTGCAGTAGGGCTGTGCAATTAATTGAATTTTGATCACGATTTCGATTCTTGAGCCAAACGATCTCCAAGTTAATAAAATTGAGTTGGAACGATTCTTTTGGCTTTTTTTTTTTTGGCATTTGATGCAGGGGCGGAGCAGAGAAACTCATGTTTTTGCTTCTGAACTCAGGTAATTAGACTCATTTCTACTGTTTTTTTGTTTTTTTTTGCCGAAATGCTGAATAAATGCATTTTATTTTCAAACTGAAAAAGAATCGTTGGAAGAATCGTGATTTCAATCTTGAACAAAAAAATCGTGATTCTCATTTTTTCCAAAATCGAGCAAATACACTGTAGGCTCCATCAGATAACACTGTAGGCTCCCTCAGATAACACTGTAGGCTCCATCAGATAACACTGTAGGCTCCATCAGATAACACTGTAGGCTCCATCAGAAAACACTGTAGGCTCCATCAGAAAACACTGTAGGCTCCATCAGATAACACTGTAGGCTCCATCAGATAACACTGTAGGCTCCATCAGAAAACACTGTAGGCTCCATCAGATAACACTGTAGGCTCCCTCAGATAACACTGTAGGCTCCATCAGATAACACTGTAGGCTCCATCAGATAACACTGTAGGCTCCATCAGATAACACTGTAGGCTCCATCAGATAACACTGTAGGCTCCGTCAGATAACACTGTAGGCTCCATCAGATAACACTGTAGGCTCCCTCAGATAACACTGTAGGCTCCGTCAGATAACACTGTAGGCTCCGTCAGATAACACTGTAGGCTCCATCAGATAACACTGTAGGCTCCGTGAGATAACACTGTAGGCTCCATCAGATAACACTGCAGGCCTTATAGCCTTATATATATA
>OMNZ01034065.1:0-13947 GCA_900303255.1 Lesueurigobius sanzi | reverse complement strand
TGATTTAGACCTGGTTTAGTCCTGGTTTATACCTGGTTTAGTCCTGGTTTAGACCTGGTTTAGTCCTGGTTTAGACCTGGTTTAGTCCTGGTTTAGACCTGGTTTAGTCCTGGTTTAGACCTGGTTTAGACCTGGTTTAGACCTGGTATAGTCCTGGTTCACACCTGATTTAGGTCCTGTCACACCACTGACAGTCTTTTGACAGGGGGGGGTGGCTATCTAAATGAGATGTAAATGAGCCCTATTGTCTGTCCCAGCAGCAGAGAGAGGTGAGAAGTTCTCGATCTTTAAAGCCAGATTTCTCAGGTTTGAGGATCTATGAGGGCCTACCTTCAAGTGGCCACAACTTCTTCAAATATGATCAGATTCCCATGTGTTACACATCATTGGAAAGCTTGGAGACTACACTTTCAGATTCTGATAATAACTCAAAATGCCCAAAATCGACTTGTTCCACATTTTCCTATGGACTGTCACAAATATTCTGAATTCAAGCAAATTTAAGTCATCAAGAGATCACTTTTTGCAATGTAGAAATAAAAATAAACGGTGTTTGTAAAGTTTGTACAGTAAATTTCTCCATAATGTGGTATCTCAGACTTCCCGGAGACTCCGAGACTAAAAGGCCTATCTCACCAGCATTGAGACTAGTTCACAACCTGGGGTAGACTTGAGTCTCTGCAGAGTCTTTCTCGGAGACTAGCCAGGTCTCCAGGGAGTTGCGGGAAATTCGAGTTTGAATTTTTCTGAGACTAGTTGGGTAATTTTTCAAGTCTCTATCAGGTCTCCGAGAGGTCTCATTTCAGTTGCGGCAACGTCTCTGAGACGTCTCAGAGACTTTGTTGACACGTCTCCCCAGTCACAGACAAAATAAGTCTCTGCGAAGTCTCCGCAACTGAATTGAGACCTCTCCGAGACCTGATGGACACTTGAAAAAGTCTCCAACTAGTCTCAGAAATGTTTCCCACAACTCCCTGGAGACCTGGGAGACTTCGCGAAGACATCTCCGAGGCTTTGCGGAGATATCTCAGAGACTCAAGTCTCCGCCAGGTTGCAAAGTAGTCTCTATTTCTCCATTGTGAGATCAATAGAGTACTATCTTATCTTATCAGTAATGGCTTTACCATTTATTTGAATGGGGACGGAATGTTCATTGACGAAAATAACACTAAAAGCAGCCCACAAACTTCTACTCATCAACACTGTCTAACTCAATAATCAAAGTTTTTTATAATTAATCAAATTAATTTTATCCATTAGCATTTCTATTTCAGCTTAATGCAAATGAATATGGCCAGGAAGTACTGGCGCTCAAAATTTCAGGTCAGAGGAACTAGCATAGTCACATCATGCAACAAGCCAATTTGGAAAGTGACAAAAGAAATTCCACATCAAGGTCATGGTAAAGGGCCGTTAATAGGTTAGCAATGGCTAATATGCTGCTAATTCAAAAGACACACATACCAATATCAAACATATCTCATTGAATTTAACCTACAGCAAACAAATCTGATTGCCCTTTATAAAACTCTTAATTAAACTCCTGCTTGTGTCTCTCTGCCCCGTTGCCCCGTCTCCCCGTGGCCCGGCAGTGAGGCTGCAGCCCAGTGGAGGCCAACGTTAGTGAGCTAATATTTACCCTGCGCTAAACTGTGCAAACACGGATAGCGCCCGACACAATCTCCTCTGTTCCCGGGCCTCCGCAGTCATTGTTGTCCTTTCATTGGCTACCTGTCCATCCAGAGCCCCCACCACCACCACCACCACTCAACCGGCTCGAAGGACCGCACTGCCATTCCCCTCCACCTGGTTAATGAATCCGCCAATGTGTACACGTGCTATTCAAGCAAACCGCTGGGCCAAATCGCAGCTAAATCTGATCCGTAATCCGTTTATCTGCAGCCCGTCTGTCTCTCCATTGGGTTTTTTCAAAGCTTATTAGCCACATCTGTTCAAAGTTGAATGGTATGCTTTGCTGGATATTTCATAATGGAAGAGATGTCCGCACAGCAAGGCCCCACGTTGGCCAAGTGCATAAAGCATACAAACTGTAACTCAATGCGATGTCTTGAATTTTGAACCCACTCCTCTTCAAGATCAAAAAAAGTCAGAGGCTACAAAAAAACATGCTAGAAATGGTATTTTCTACACACTGCCAATTAACACAGTATATCGTCGCCTTTATAGAAATGTATTGGAGTGGAAAGTATTTATCTATCCAATTTTAATTAAGAGATCAAACTAAATGTTTAATTAGAATTAACATATGAACATTTTCTAAAAGAGAGAAAAAATTAATCCACTGCATTTGATCTCGTGCAGATAATAAACTATGGGAAATGCAAAACAAAACCCCAATTTCACTAATAACAATAACACATGAAAAATGTAAAATGTGATATTTAAAGTAGCAGCCGATAATGAATAATGAAATGTGTAATTTACTTTGCACTCACCTTTGGCCCGTGTCTTATGAGGTGAGGCTAGTTCTTATTGAGCGGAATGAACAATTAACACTCTTGCTGGAGCGATACTGTGTCACCATATTCATCACAGCGGTGTTATGTAATTAATGCACCGTTAGAGAAATTATTAAGATGTTAATATGGTGAATATAAGTAGAAGCTTTCTACTTTCTACCATGCAAACATTCACACTGGTTTGTCTAGTGTTGCCATGACAACGGGTCAAGTCTGTAATAGCATAAATTGTTTGGTTTTACTTCAGTACTTCATTTATGGATAAAAACAGCATTTGAGTCAGAGTAAGGCTTTGAAAAAATGTATACGCGTATATATGCCGGAAAAAAATATTATAAAACTATAGACCCTTTCTCTGCTTACATCATCAGTGACATCAGCTGGAGGTAGGAAGTGAGCAAGATAAATAAGATTAAACTAAAACTAAAACAGCTACAATGGATATACTGCAGATAGGGATCTAGCTTTCCGCCTCCAGCTACGCCCGGAATGTTTACAAACAATGAAAGTTTCTATAGTCTATAGTTCTATAAGTTTATATTTTAAACCCATGACTAAACTGCAGAGCGGAAGTCTTTGCCACGAGGAACAGTGCGCTCAGCGTCGCAGATTAACAAATGAATGTTTCCGGCCGCAGTATTGCCGCTATCAAAAGTACAAATTCTCTATTTACACGAAAATTGCCAAAATTGGATTGGGAACAGTAAACAATTCTCTCATATACAGTATACAGTATGTATATATGTATATGTATATAATCAGATTTCAAAAGTGTGATTAATCAGATTAAAATAATTCATTGATTGACAGCACTAATTTAAAGCAGTATGTGTGGGCAAATGTACAAAGTAATTACACAATAGAAATATAAACACCAATATACTTTAGTACAGTTGCCAGCTCAATAAGAGAACCAAACTGAAGAATAAGCCTATTGTGCATGTTTTACCTTGTGAAACCGTGTCAGACTAGAGCCAAACAGGACTCATTTTCAATGGGAGCTGGACCTTGATAGATAGATAGATAGATAGATAGATAGATAGATAGATAGATAGATAGATAGATAGATAGATAGATAGATAGATAGATAGATAAAAGGGGGCAAGATCGTTTCAGGGGATCAGATCATAGGTCGTGAAAGGCTAGCAACTATAAAAGATTGAGAACCACTGCACCATACTATTGCATAGCACTTCTGAACTCGTGGCAATGAAAGACGCTCCATGACTGCTCCTGACAGGAATAACCCAGTGACACTGAATAATGGGTCAAATGCAGAGAACCAATTCTCCTAAAGGGAACATAAAGTAGGTTAGGGAAGGGAATCTAATTTGTATAGCGCTTTTCATATGACACAAATCACACCCAAAGTGCTTCACACATGAAAGGGAGGGGGGTTCATTCACTCCATGCCGATGGTGGCTTGTAGCCACAGTTTCCCCTGGGATAGACTGACAGAAGCGAGGCAGCTCACATCTGCCCCAATGGCCCCTCCGACCACCACCAACCACTCACAGATAGGCATTGGCTGAAGTGTCTTGCCCAAGCACACAACCTTGGGCAACATGATTCACAACTCCTGTACGACTAAGAACCTACACAAACAAAAAAGTAATCATTTGAAAAACATGAAAACCTGTTATGTACACTTCAACCAATAACAGTATATAGTTCTGTGTCAATGTTGTGCTGTACAAAGTCTGGACAAACCCTCCTCCCTGTGTAACAAGGTGGAACAAAAGTAAAAATCTGCTACATCCCTCACTTCACACCCATTCCCTTGACTTTTATTCACTGAATGTGGCATTAAAATGAAAAATATGGATGATGTTTTCTTCGCTGTCGATGTCCCGCTGGCCACATCGAGAAACTTCTGGACGCGACAAAGCAGCTGCAGAACCACACTCCGTAACCAAAATCCTGACATTTCTGGTGATATTTTCATCATTAGTGATATGAAATTTGACTAAAAAATGTTTAATTACTTCTCAAACTGCTGAGCTGGAAATGTGGACACAGCAAACCAGAACTGCAGGGTTCCCAATGATGGCTGCGCTCAAATGTCACCAAAAAGTTAGGCAGAATTGCAAGCTGTTTGAAGCCATGATAGCGGATGAGGTTTAGAGTTGGTGATGGATACAGTGAGAAAGATGTGTCTAAAAAGTGTCATGTAATCTTTGTATTATACTGTATGCATCTGGAAGGCAAAACGGCAGAGTGGTTAGTGTGATCTTCTTCAAGTAAACACACAAACTAGGAGAGACTGGGGCTTTTTATATGGTATGTGTTTCATGTAATATGACTAATATGACTCTGTAATCCATATGGTAATATCCTTTCTGACAGAATCCAGCGGTAAAAGCCTGTAAGGATATATAGCACACCTGCAAGCACTAATTTTTCTAAATGGAGTTTTTTTCCATTTAGAAAAAAACTCCATTTTTTTCTAAATGGAGTTTTATTTCACACTTGCAACAAAATCTCCACTTTGGTAGCTTAAAACTACCTCCAGTCTTGCAATTAACAATATATTCAAGTTTTTTTTTTATTTTTTTTATTTCCTGCCCTAGTCCAAGCTTAGTCAAAAACTTCCAAACCAAAATCCCTAAACACATTGAGTGCTGTGCTGTTTTCTGAATGTAGCCGTAGAGTGCCAGCAATCTAGACCATTTTTGATATTTGTAGCCCCACAGTGTATTCCATGTTATAGCTATGGACACATACTATGACTCATTCGAAAGGTGAGACTCCAAGCTCTCAGTGGGTGGAAACCGTTTATTTCTACATGCCTCGGTTCCTGAGAAATCCCAAGCTAAACAGAGGGTGGTTTTAATCAAAACCGCTGTTTTTTCTTCTTCTAGAAACGGAGACATCGCACGTTTTATGAAACATGCGCCATTTGAGCCTGTCATGCTCCTGATACTTACATTTCCGGGTCAAAGGACTTGTGTAAGGTAAATATAGTTTTACACCAAGGGGGGTGGCGGATGGCTACAAAAAAAACAATCTACTGCTGTAGAAAGAACACGAGATTCAATCCATATGAAGATTTATTACATGACAATGAGTTTTTGATCGTCATTTATTTCAGGTCTCCTCATCACAGAGCTCCCAAAATCACACATAAGGCGTGTTAGTGTCTAGTTTAAAAACAAAAAAACAAAAGTGCAATATTATGTTTTTGGCACTCAATGTGTATCTATTATTTACATTCCATCACAAAAAATTACAGACAATTGTGGCTGTTTTCACCACACAAAGAAAGAAACTCCCATCTTTCAAAACTTTCTGCCAAAATAGGAATAAAGTTGTGCTGCTACACGTCAAGATCAACCACTTTTGTAAACCGTAGCGCTGGTAAACCTATTCTTGTTTCAGTGGGGAAAAATCGAAGAGGTCAAAATGAAAATCTGAACAAGCAGAGGGAAAGTTCAATCAAAATCATACAAAATTTAGTGATGCTCCACCTGACGTCTACCAGAGTGTGGGCAGGCATTCTGAGTGGAGCTTAATATGCAGGACTATTGAAACTTGAAACAAACCCCACTCCAAGTATGTTTTTAATGAGAATACAACATCACAACATGGCTAAAAGCACATTTCGAATTATTCCAAGTATTACTTTCATTTTCCAATATGGCCGACATTTTCCACACCGCCTCGCTTCCAGTTTGGAAGTCTGCCAGCGGTCACTGTTGCGCACATATGTCCACCTCACATGAGTTGGTCACATGACAGGGGATTCACGCCCCCTTCCTCTGAGCCCATTTGAACAGAGCTGGTGAAGATTTATTCGTCGGTGGGCTTTTAAAACACACATTGGAATTGTGATTACTCCAAAGTCATTTGTCAAATTTTAATACAAACATATCTCTGGGCAGCATCATGGAGGTTTCTAATCATCTGTGCTTATACAGGCTACAGCGCAATTCACAATAATGGTTTTAGATATGATCATAAGAGGAAATGTGAAGATAACAACCGTGAATCAAACATTGGAGAGCTGAAACATCCAGGTATATTAATTAAAAGTCCAAATAATAATTGAACCAACTGGATTATCTTGACTTCAACAAAAGCCACCAAAAGCAATTTCAACAGGGAGCTACTGGTATCCAGCAAACAGACGGAGTGAGGCACGTAAATAGTTCCAGAGAGAAAGAGTCACTCATCATTTGCAAAATTCAGTGAAGCCTTTATTCCAGGGCTGGAGACATTAAACAGCACAGCAAGCAATACAAAAGCACAGCAAACTCCAAGAAGCTGGAAATTTCAAACACCTGCTGTCATTCATGTGTAACTGCCCTCACACAGTCACAAGATCTCAGTCTGTACAGAAGCGAAACAACGGCTTTGAAGATAATACAGTTTTTTTGATTGAACAGGAACAAAACGGTGAATTCACAAAGGTAAACATCTTTGCACTGTCACGGTCTATGGTTAAATCTGGTGGGGCCTCACTCTTAGGGTGTTTTCACACCTGTCAGTCCGGTAGACTGGTTCGATTGGGCCCAAAAGTTGTCACAATATTGCAAATCTCAACTAGTTCGGTTCACATTCACACCAGTGTTTTTGCAAACGAACCAACTACTATGGGTGTTGTATATGCCCCCGCTCATGTGGCGGCACTGTTCACAAAATACCAACACCTTCAGTGACGAGGGGGAAGCTGATTGGCGCAGCATGTGAAGAGGAAAAATCCCAGAAGAAAACAGGCTAATTTGTGCTGTTTATTCCTAAACGACGGCTTTTTTGTGGCAATATATTATTATCATTGCTGTGCAGCAGCTGTTGTGAAGAACGAGAACACAATGCTGTTGTTTTTGGCATGGAGAAGATGCTTTGCAAGACACTAGCAGTAAACGGGCTAAGCTGAAACAACCTGTATTTTGGAGAGATCAATTTGATAACACATTTTTGGTGCTAAAATTAGATCTGGTCATTAAGAGAAAATTTTTGACAATGGCACTTATCTGTTTTTGCAAATGAACTCTTCCAATGGAAATATGCTTAATATTTTTTGCATATTAGTGAATTAACAATTAAGTAACGGTTATTAAAGATTATGTATTTAACTAATTTAACCTAGATATCCCGTGAATCAGATTGTTGTGCTGCTTTATACGTCACCCTTCAGTTCCCTGTTATTTCCTAGTTATTCCCATATTTTCCTGTTAATTCCCAGAGAAATTTTCCAACTTTGATCATTCCCATAAGATCCCATTTACATCCCTGGGTTTAATCATCTGTGCTCTGTCATGTATCACTGCCAAATGATACATCTTGGAGCTTCAGGCACCAACCCAGCCCTGAAGAAGTGCCTTGGTTAGTCACAGACTTTATATATTTTTCTATATTTACAAGTACTTTTATATAACTATTGACATTATGACCTTTATGAAGAAGAGAAGATTGTAAGCATGGGAGTACATACTACATATACAATTGTAACATTAAAATGTCTTTATAGCTACACAGAGAGGACAGTGCAGCATGAAACACATTTGCAGTAAGTGTTGGAGTAAAGCATGTAGGCCCTAGCAGTGGACCCTATAGCATATAGATGTCCATGTTACACCTGACTGGTCTGGGAGAGTGGGATTTATGAGCCGGACTATGGCTATTTAGGTGGGCTCTGCTCTGTTTACTGAACATGTGCTCTCCATTGGCCTTGACGCAACACATCTATATCTAATGCATGAGGACTAGACTCCCCTACGCTCCACTGCTTTCACAAAATGTCTTTCTCTTTTATTTCATATTAGCTGTGAATTGTTTTGATGTCAGAAACCTTAATCTCTTTAGTAATGTGAAAAACAGTGATATGTTTCCATTGACAACACAGAAAGTTATATTAGTATGATAATAGGTAACCTTGCCCTGCACGATGAATTGTCGCGAGATCTGAATTTTCAGTCTCACAACAAATCCATCTTGAAAGCAGCAGCTGATAGGTGCGTCTCGTCACATCCAGTGGTTTGGACCAATGACATGCTGCTGTGTAGCTTGGGGCAGGATATGTAGGTATGACGACAGTCAGCCCCGGCAAAAACAAACATGGCTTCCTCAGAGGACTTGGTAGATGCCACAATTGACTCTTAGCTGAAATACCAACCATTTCTCGTTTAAAAAAAGAGCAAGGGGAAGGGCTTTGTAGATGGAAAAGATGTTTGTGCTTTTCCTCCCGACTAGATTTCCTGCTGCAGGTGATAAGTCACATGACTTGCTGCTATGATTGGCTAAAACCACATTTAGGAAGGCGTGTACTAACTGGGGCCCAATCAGCTCAAAGTATTGTACTGATTGTCCCTCCTTTTCACGGACAGTTTGCACAGGAGGGTTTCCAGATTGATAACATGTAGAACTCAATTTAGAGCTACACATATCAATCTGGCTTCTGCCAGGTTGGATAACAGGTGGTCAGGACTATCAATAAACTTTAAAATACCACAATTGTTCTATTCCTAATCTAATTCATTCCTTATTCTAATATCATTTTAAATTTGATTAGATTTTTACTCAAAATGTAAACTTTCTTAAAATATAATTGAATTTTGATTTAAATAATAGTGTAATAAAGTATTTATTACTTTTTTATTACTAATCGAAACTATTTGATTAAACTAAATTGGATATCAAAAAAAATGTGTCTTAGAAAAATGTATAAAAAATGAAAAAAAAAAAAGGTAAATCTTAAATGTAAAGTCTAAAGAAATGTAAAAATAAATTTTAAAAAAATTATACAACTTAATACAAAATGTGAATACAAAATGTATTGATATTTTAGAGCCATAGCCAGCATGGTCAAAAGATCTTCGCAAAGTATTTGTAAAATAGTTTAAAATAATAATAATTTGTAAAATAATTTTAGATAAATTGAAAGAAATGCTATTCTACAGAAAAAAGTAAAAATCAACCATGTTTCTTTTATATGTACAGGTATGTATGTTTTTATATTTGTGTAACAGCTCAAAATTGTCAGGAAAAAAAACTCAAACTTCACCCAAACTTTCTCCACGTTTATCTCTCAGTCCTTGCACCACATTTTTTAGCTGTCCTCCTCCTTGTTGTCGTCTGAAAAGTCCTCTCTCTTTCACATATCGCTCCTGTCACTTGTTGGAACTCTTCATCATCTCAAACGGAGTGCATTGTAGCGCGACGCATCACGGCTGACAGCGATCGTGTGCACAATCACACTCAGCGCTGTTCTCGATCTGCCAGGGTTCTTTCGCAGCGCTCACACATGGAGCTTCTATTGTTGCTAAAAGATGTCTGCCAGGGAATGGATTTGTCTGTAATAACATGTATAAGGTTTGTGCTATCTCCTACTGCAGCCCTGTGTCGCTGTGTGTCTGAGGCAGTGGTTCTCCACTGGAACGGCGTTGGGACCTACCATCTTTCTTTCTACTTTAATATTTTACAATGCAACATATAGTTTTTATTCCCACATATTATGCAGGGTTTCTGCGCGGCATTAAAAGTCATTAAATGAATTGTGTCAAAAATAAGGCCTTAAATGTCATTAAAAAGAATTAAATGGAATTAAAACTGGCATCAAATCAAACATTCTTGGAAAATAAAGACATTGTTCAACTAGTTTTACTGCAGAAGTTTGGCAAAGATCCAAAAATAGGGTCTAGACTGCTGTTTGGGAAGAAATTATACACTATTTCTGTTCAAAAGTTGTCAGTTGTATCAAAATTTGTATTGAATATGGAAATAAATATTAAATATGCTCCAATTTGTGGCATTTCTGGCATTAAAAATGTAGAATTTGAGCATTAAAATGGAATTAAAAAGCATTAAATTTGACTTGTTGCTACCGGCATAAACCCTTGATGCAATGAATAAAAAAAAAATAAAAATCAGTTTTTTTGAGAGACTACACTTTTCAATAGTTGGAAAATAAATGATACACTGCCAAAAGCAATCTAGAAATGAGTTTGAATACATTTTGACTTATTCATAGACTAATAAAGGTTATAAGTTATTTTCTTTTTTTTAGGTATATTATCCTTTGATTTGTGCAGAAAAATAAAAATCTGGCAATGGAGTTAAATTAAGAAAAAAAACATAAACAAATTAGATCATGAATCTGAATTTACTTTACTTTTTTAAGTGTAGGAAGGATCTTCACCGCTGCCAACTCTGATCCAGTATTTTATTTTCATTTTCACAAGCGGGTTGCATAAATATCTGCACCCCTTCAACTTTTTGACATTTTGCCATACTAGGTACATAAACATACATGTATTCAACAGAAATTTTATGTGAAAGACACACACTATGGGACACACAATGATGAAGTGAAATGAAATTTATACATGATTTGGAACTTTTTTTGTGAATAAAAAACTGAAAAGTGGGGTCAAAAAGTTGAAGGGGTGCAGATATTTATGCAACCCACTGTATATCACATCCTCAATTGCCATTTTTGTTGGTTATTTTTCTCTTGCAACCTAAAATCTATCCATAAAAGATGTTTATAATAGATGCAAAGAGGCAATCTTTCTATTATTATTACCAGTTTGTTCTTCTTTGATGGCACATTTCCTGACTTTTTGCACCCCCCTGTGTGATCTTGTCTTAAGAGCTGTTGTAACAAGTACATTTCTCCATTGTGAGATCAAAATAGTCTTATCTTATCTTCCTTTGATTTGCATCATGTGTTTGAGATACCATGAGAAGTAAAACACCCCTCTGGTTTAGCGCAAGTTGGTACGGTCCAGGGTGCAGGGTACGCACAGGAGATGCAGCGTGTCATACTACAGTGAGCAGTGAGCAGGAGGTGCCATGTGTAAAACAAAAGTGTATAACTAAGAGGCTACATTTAATTAGTATATTCCTGGCTCTGCTGTGGAGATGCATCAGTCCCAAATCATGTGTGTGGCCCATGTTAAAAAAAAAAGAAAGACATAGCGGAGAATTGATCCCACTACCTCCAACTTATAAGGTAAGCGCCCTAAACATTTCACCAAAGCTCCAATGGTGAAAGGGCCAGTCAAAGTGATAAAGCTCTGGGGCCGAAATAATGTCCCAGCACGCCCCTGACCAAGACTAACAATTCCTAGCCTGATGGCCATAGTTTATTCTTTTATGTATTAATCTGATCAGGTCTAGACGCCATACTTCCTTCTAAATACATATAAATATTTTTATTTTACTAAAGGAGCAGTATTGACCGTTGTCAGGCTGCTACAGAGCACACACAAATATTTTTTGATAGAAGAAACCAAACACTAATAAGTCTACAGAATTGATAAATATTTTTTGCAGTTGAAATCAAAAAGTTCATAATTCTTCCAATAAAACAATTGGCTGTTACCGAGCTTCACATGCTTTCTTAACCGTGAAGGAAATACGGCAGTAGCTGTAACTGATTGCGACAGCGCTGCCGCTCTGCATCAGCGCCTGTCTCCTGCCACATGAACTCCTCCACACCTGAACCTCGGCTGGCCCCCTGGAGCACCCGACCTCCCTGGGCCTCGCACCCTTTTCTCGACACACACCACCTGCTGCCTGCTATCACACGTGAACCCACACACTGGCTGACTGCTGTGTTGAGCCAAGAGGAGGGATGTACCCAGTTACACAGCAAAAACAACACCGCAATGCACAGGTCTGAACCAGTGTGATTTATGACATATTTATGATAAAAATGTTATTTTGTTTTAAGAGAGCAAATTCAGTGTACGTTTTAATCTAATTTTAGTCAAACATTTCATGCAAATTGAATCAATTAAATTTTAAATAAATAGAGCTGACTTTACATTTCTAGCATTTTATTCAGACGATCGACTAGTGCTATATCCTCCCATATAATCAACGCACTAAATACTTTCATTGGAATTTCAGATGTTTTACTTACATTTTTATTTTATTTATTATTTATTTAGTTTTATTAACTAAAATTATCCAGAGGTTTTAGTTGTACTTTTAGGCTATGTCCACACGAAGACAAAACACTTATAATTTCAAAAAGGTTCTCTGTAAACATGGTAAATGTGTGCATCCACATTGATCTACTCATGTGTGTGGAGACTCTGCAGCTGCCAGGCCTGTGTGTGGCGCTGTGACGCCACTACTCCAAAGTAGAACAAGACAGTAGATAGCAGAGTAAACCTTTTCCTATTGCAAACATCACAGTGATATGAAACTATTCTGTGGATTTTTCTTTTAACAGAAGAAACAAAGAGGTGGATTTATGTTTGAGATCTGACAGGACGAGAACAGAAATACTGTCAGTGAACGGACTCTAGCTGTCAGTAGAAAAACACAGACAAAATGGAGGATATTTCCTTGGGACTTTTCTCCGTTTCACCTGTGGCTCGCGATGAATCAGAGGAGAACAGCGCTGGATTTGGTTGATAAAGCCAGTATAAAGTCGATTATGCTAGATTTAATTATGCAAAACATACACAACACTGGCGCTGTGATGTCATTGTTTTAGGAAAAGCTGAGGCAGTAACAAAGGAGCCACGAATACAACGTTTTGAAATCTTACCACTCTGGAACCATAGAATACATTTGCGTCTAGGCCTGAGCTTGTCTTCGTGTGGATGGGGCCTCGGTTTCCTTAAATACTTTTACTTTAGTTTTTGTCCAAGTTTAGTCAGCAAAACTATTACTTTGACAACAGTTATGATGATACATTTCAATGGAAGAAACACTTGTGCCCCTTGCAAGTCAAATTTGAACCTTCCCAGGTGGCTATTTTTAGCAGCGCAGCAGAATTTCCTCCTGTTTGTCCAAAGCTCCTCCTCCTGAGTCCCTGCGTATCCAGGAAATGCTTTCATTACCTATCCATCTCTGACAAAGCTTAACAACTCTGAGGACTTGGGAAATTTTTTATTGTTATTTTCACCTGGTATTTTTTTGTTTTATTGCTTCTGAAACACCTCCTCATTAGGGCTGTCAATGACTATTCTATATTCAAATATATATTCGAATAGTGGTTAAAAACAGACATTCTAATGTGAAAAATGAATATTTGAATATTAAAAAAACACAACAGCGGCAGCAGAGCAGCGCAAATGGCTGCTTTGCTTTGTGCAGCCGCAGAGAGACGAAGCCTGATGCGCGTTGATGCCATACGGTTCTCATGCTGCTGGTCTCCTCATGCTGCTGGTCTCCTCATGCTGCTGGTCTCCTCATGCCATACGGTTCTCATGCTGCTGGTCTCCTCACTCAAATGCATAGCTATGTCACAAAAAATAGCCATTTTGTTCGTGGCATAGTTACGTCCAAAGGACACATTAAAAACCAAGAGACGGAGGGGCTTCTCTTTTAACGATGATACACCTCTTCTGTTTCTGTGGTGCGTGGCTCATGTACATGTATGTGCTGCCCTGTCCAGATCTCATCTGAGTCAAAGTGAGAAAGTGATAAAATGGGACAATCAGGTCTGATACTCAGTCTGGAGTACAGCGATAGCTAAATTACAAACGACAGTTCACATTACCCCGAC
>OMNZ01034062.1:0-10913 GCA_900303255.1 Lesueurigobius sanzi | reverse complement strand
AAAAAAAAAAAAGAGGAGGAGGGAGGGGGGGGGGGGGGGAGGGGGGGGGGGGGGGGGGGGGGGGGGGGGGGGGGGGGGGGGGGGGGGGGGGGGGGGGGGGGCTCGTCCATGAGCTGACGAGGCTCTGAGTACGAATGCTGGAGTTTCAATGAATATATGTGCACTATACAGGATATGAGGCTAAAAAAGCAGAACAAAATTAACTATTTTTGGGAAATAGTGCTCACAGTGAACTCTATTAATTACAATACTGATTTAGTAGATCATTCACTCTACAAAACTCCACACTAATGTCAGATGCACAGAACTGAAATGATATGATTTTGCCTAAACAGTCAAAATAGACACAATTGGAAGAATCCCAAATTATGTTATGACTTTAAGACCTGTATGGTGTATGTTGTCATCCAGACCTTGCGAAATTCGGCACCAGAGTACGCATTCAAATCAGTCAAACTGCCTCACTAAGTGAAATAAAACACCCAAATAGTAATGGGACTGTGATTATTGAGCCACTGTGCTAATTGGGCAGGGCAGCCACAGTCTTGGAGCTCCTGCCAGTCGGTTCATAAAGCCTGGGGTCATGCGTGGGGCCTTTAGGGACAATAATTAAACCAAAGAGTGCATTAAAGCAAGGTGTCTGGAATCAACTTTAAATGGTACCAATGGGTGTGGAATCTTGAGCAAGAATTGATCTTTGTTTTACGATAAGAGTTGAAACATTCTTACTGTTGGTTAATGCCATGCATCATGTAAGAGGGCAGCGTCACTCAGTCCAACTTACAGACTTGATCTGACGTTTAACGGGCAGCGTCTATTAAAATCCAATACATGAAAGCTCAAAATAACCCAAAAAAAGCGTCATAACTTTTCAGCGCAGACAAGGATGACTGAGAGCTTACACAAACATGACTACTTTTGTGAAAGGTGCACTACATAACTTTTTATGTGAAGAACAGGTTGACCCAGTTACTGTATGGGTGCAGTATGGCACCTTTGCTTTCCATCACAGCGGCTCATGAATTGTTTTGGGGTTTCTGGTAAGTTTCTGGTACAAAACCCTAAAAACATTTGATCCTGATGTGCCATGTTGGGGGTACACAAGAGCTTTAAAGGGGGTACTTGGAATAATTTCATATACAAAATAAGATAAAAGTGAATTGTATTTTTGATTGTTGTGTTCAAAGAAAAGCCATTTAACTATAAAGAGTGAGAGTTTGAGAATATTTAGTCGCCTTTTTACTGATAAGTAAGAGTTTTATTCATTCACTTTCAAACTAATCATCAAAACCATCGAGGAAGGGGGTACTTGGAGTATAAATAAAAGGCCAAAGGGGTACGCAAGACAAAAAAGGTTGGCATAGAGGCCGCTGTGATAGAAAGCAAAGGGGACATGCTGCACCCATACAGCCACTAAAAGGTCAAATATGCACTAATATCAAGTTTGTTTGTTTTTTCACTTAGAAAGTTACATAATGATTCTTTCAGAGAGTTTGCATCAAAACAATTTCTCGGCTGTTAAATTTAATGGAAATAAAAAACGATACGAAAATGATACGAAAAATACAAAAATTATTTCCTGCCATGTCAATTTTGACCACATATTATAAGTATAAGTAGTTTTAGTCTTTTGCCCAAAATGTACTTTAGTTTTTGTCAAGCTTTAGTAAAATAATTCTTTTTAGTTATAGTATTTTTTACATTGATACTATTTATTAGAATTGTATTTAATCAAGATCCACTGTTTCATGGAGCTTTACCCACATGAAAATTGCACTGCATTTGGCACTGAATTTAAATGATATGAGGCTTTTTCAAACTCTCTTTTATTTAGTCTTTTTTAGACAACGAAAAACTTTTATCGTAGGCAAAAAAATTTCAGTCTTCATCTGTACTCTGTAGTTGAAGTGTAGGACGTTTCGATCTTAGTCCAAAGATCGTCATCATGGACTAAGATCGAAAAACGTCCTACACTTCAACTACAGAGTACAGATGAAGACTGAAGAATTTTTGCCTAGGATGGGCAACTCCTGTACGACTGAGAACCTACACGAACGAAAAACTTTTAATTTAGTTTTTGTCTAATTGTCAGAAAAAAATGTTTCTTTGTCTAAAATTATGAAATATTTGAATCAATGAAATTGACACAGCAGAAGACATGAAAAGGACTTAAAGGAATAGTTCACTGCTTTTACATGCATACATATGTTCTAACCTGGGCTTAGTTGAGGCTATGTGTGGCTGTCTGGTCTTCGTGCGTGCCTTCATTACCGTAAGAGGAGCAAAGACGGAGTTTTCATTGCGCCTCTTTAAAGTAGTCCCATGGGGTCAAATTTGGAGAAGTTAGAAGCCACAAATCTCTTCCAAGTTTCCCCTATTTAAATATGGTTATGTCAGTAGTTACACGTTCAAAGTACAGTTTCACAAAATTAAAACTGACAATTTTCTAAGCGGAAAAAAGACGCACTATATTTTACGGCGCAATAATACCGAACTACTTCGGCATCCGCGCAGTAAAAGCGGTGAACTATTCCTTTAACCACGTGTGCATGCATTTTTAGTAGGAGAGCTGATTAATTCACCTAAAGCCCATACTGAAAGTCTAAAGTCAGGAAGGAGGCTAGAGGCAGTGCAGATTGATGAGCACCAGCCTGGTGATCTCCTGCGCCTCTCATGTGGTTGAGGCTGGAGTGATGAATATTCTATGCTGCATTTGTGGCTTGCTTCTCTTAAATACAAACAGAGCTCCATGGGGCTAGCATACGGCCCTCTAATGACAGAGGGAGAGGCGAAGATGCTGACACAAGCAGTAGGTTCAACACCCGCGGCTGATCAGGATCTGTGCACCAGACCCGCTCGGGGAAGACAAAGACATTATTATACCGGCCTATTTCTTCGACGCCGGCCAAAGCATGGAGCAGACACCACGAAGCTTGTAAATCCACGAAGCTCGACTTGACCCTACTTTGGCTGTCACTTCGACATTTCCTTCAGTGCAGTAACGGACACAGATGGCTGACTCTGCTCCCTGCCCGAAAAACCACTTCACAGGATCCTCACATCTTCAAAGTGCCCCCACGCGTCTGTGTACAAAAAAAAAAGCTTGATCGGCGCATATGTGCAAAGCAGCTCAAGTCCAACGCATTTGTGTCTCTAATAATTATTTTCGCTAGTCAGCCAAGACATGACGACCACTGACAGATGAAGGATTAGCCAGTACACCGTAGCTATGTCTGATCAGGGTATAATCCTCCGTCTTAAATCATGGTCATTACCCGTGTTTATCGGAAAGTTTAATTTCTGCGTTCACACTGTAAATAAACAGATTTTGCAGTCTGACTGGAGCATATGTTGGCCAATAAAGATGTGAACATGCAATGAGGTGGCGGTAATTCAACAAGCTACCCCACACCAAGGCACAGCTTATACGCCAACATACTGTATATCCAACAGCCAAGCACCGGGCAACACACTGACAGCCTGATAAATGACCTCATCTGAGCTACACTAACAAACACCTCCATCTCCCACCACAGCACTCTCCACCCTGTGCATGTCAGGACCAGGAGAGGCCTCATAGAGATAACATTGGCCCAACGCTTCCACTCTGCCATGAAACCTCAAATTGTTGCAGAACCTGCTGTCCTAAAAGCTCAATTAGTAAAAGATGAGCTGCGCTGGCTTTCGTTGGGGGAAAAAAAGTGAAGTGATGTTTATAAGACATGTGCAGGCCAGATTTCACTCGGTTTTCTCTGCGATGTTCATTGTTACAGGCCAGCAGTGTTTCCAAAGGTCCTAGAGCAGAGGCCATCAATTACAATTTGCATTTACACAGTTTCTTTATGAACAAAATCATTGAATTGTTTCACTAAAGATGTAAAGATAACACAAGTACTCATCTCATGCTACTGCTACTAATACTGTAGCTTTGGCGCTAGCTGTTAGCCGTTCTGATGAGACTAGCACATGGAGAAAGCATTGGTCGACTGGGTTAATTGAAACAGCTCCACCAGAGCTTGGTCAGTCTCAGGTCAGCTCACAGATCCACAGATGCACTGTAGTCCACACGACACTACAATTCCCATGAGGCTTTGCAGAGCTGGTCTATCCACTGCGTCCTGCCACATCCCTGTGGTTCTTCCTGTTTAATATTTCAATCGATGTCAAGATTGTTTTACCAAGAGAAGTTGACAGCTGCTTCAAAGACTGCCTTTGTAAAGTAGGTGTGAACTGTGCAATAGAGCTACACTTTATTTTTTTTTTTTTGAGGGGGTTTGCTTTTGCAAGTTACACATCCAGAAGTATTGAGAGAAGAATGAAATATTACTTCACAGCTGAACTAAAACAAGAACCACATGTTTTTCAGAGAAAACTGCTGAAGTCAGAATCATAGGTGGGTTTTATGTATAATTAACTTCATTAGACGATTTTGAGATTTGCTTTTCAGAGGACAGTTGTGCTCATAAGTTTACATACCCTTTTATTCTTTTGGCCATTTTTCATACTACACGAATGATAACACAAAAATCTTTTGTTGGTTAGTGGTTGTGCGAAGCAATTTATTGCCAAAGAACTGAGTTTACTCTTTTGAAATCATAATGAAACAGAAACTACTAAAATGACCCTGATCTAACATTTACATGACCTTCAACAACTGCCAGGAAAATTGTTCAGGAGCAAAGAAAAACTCACTTCAGCTGAAATACAGGACTCTCTGAAAAAAATGATGTTTGTTTCAAGATGCACAATATGTAAACCAGGGACATTTGGCTAGTTTCTAGTTAAGCGTAAACAAACAGGTTTATTGACAATAAATGGCTTCACACAACCACTAACCATGAGTGATTCATAATTCATAATTCAATACTTTATTTCGGACACAAGAATAAAATGTCTATATAAAGAAATAAAGGTTTTTGTGTTATCATTCATATTCTATTACATACACTGACATTCTGCCAGGGTATGTAAACTTTTTTTTACATTAAAATGGAATCAACTGTGCATCCTCAAAGTCCGTCACTCTATGAAACTGTGATAGTCCCAATGTCATGACAAAACAAATTTTCACCTTATTTGGCTTCAGAAAAAATGCTCAACTCCAAACAACGATGCAATTTGCTTTTTTGAAATCGAAATAGTATAATATCATGAATATAATAGTATAATTCAGTTCAATCTGTACGGTAATCGAAACCAGAGTCTGGATCATCAAAACAGTAACGAGTGCAAACAGGGGTCACAGCAGAAGGGAGCCGTGGCCCCTGTTTGCACTCTGAAACAATACATCACCCGGCATTGCTCTCATATTAGAAGATGATGTAAAGCGTGTGCATCAATCTTAATAGGTACTGGATACATTCCGACCAGCGGGAATTGAATTAAAAATAGGAAGAAAGATGTGAATGCATGATGTATGAAGTCGCTTAATTGAAAATCCCAAGTTGAAGCAGCAGAATGTGGTTAAATCATCTGCCGCTCAGGCTCCAGGTGTCTCCCACATGTAGCTCTCAATTAGGTGGAAGCTAACAGCCCCAACGCTGCCAGAAAGCAAATGAGCACTTAGCACAAAGGCGTTCCCAGCATTAGCTCATCCAGACAAACTTGAAATTTAGCGCCACTTTTTGAAACAAACAAGCAAAAGCGCTATTTGGGAACACAAACCAATGACTTCCATGTAGAAAGTTAACCTTTTACTAAGTTATGGCAAAATAGGGCTGAAATGAGATAGTCATGTCCTGCATTTTTAATTAACAAACAATACAAAAAATATAGACGCTCTAAGACAGTGCAGGCCTCTTCTAGTGTTATTTGCAAAGTAGTTGGACCTATACAATAAGTGGAATTAATTATGTATTACTGATTCTTTGTGACTAGAAATGAATAATCTGGCACTAATCTAGATCAAGGTGTGTGGGGGTTGGGACACATGGGGAGGTTCACGGGGCAATGAGCTGGGGATCATGAGATCATTTAAATCTCTAATATAAAAATATAAACCTGTAGCCTATCATCATTGAATTCAGAAGAAAAACAGTACCTCAGTAAATTACTTTTAAAAACAAATATATAAACAACTAAAATAGATATTATTAAGCGTGATTTGTCATTTTTTACATTTTACTGTAGGGGTCCCCAATTGCTCACGTCAATATTTGGCATATTTTGCACAAAAGTAATTATGTAGAAATGGGTAAAACTTCCTTAAAATGAGTAAATTTGCCAAGTTTCAGTAACATGTTTCAAGAAATCTGCCATGGGGTAGGTTTTATACACTTGAAGTAACAAAAAAAAAAAAATCATCTCATTGTTTTTTTCATAATTTAAGTGCAAAAACGTTTTTAACTTTTTGCAGTGTGAGGGTCGCAACCTGAAAAGTGCGTCGACCCCTGATCTAGATCAAGGCCCTGTATCCAATTTCTCCCACTGTAAAACAGCAAAACACAGAGGAGGTTCAATGTAAAACTGTTTCTAGCTCTCAAACGCCTCCACATGTATGAATTTATATGCACAACTTTCAGACTGTGAAGCAGACACAGCACTCATGCCAGCATCAACAAATCCTGCTACATCAGAGCACACTTCCTGCCTTTTAATAATAATGGCTTTCACTTTCAAGCCTGATTACCAAGTTTCTCAAAGCGCTACAATGTAGACATTATCCATTCACTCCATACTCAGTGGTGACGGAAGCGAGGCCCCTCCGACCACCACCAAACACTCTCACTCACTCTCATTCATTCTGCCCTATTGTACATGTTTTTAGTGGTAGGGGAAACCGGAGCACCCGGAGGAAACCTACGCAGACACGGGGAGAGCATGCAAACTCCACACAGAAAGGCTGGGAATCGAACCTGGGACCTTGTTACTGTGAAGCACGAGCGCTAACCACTGTGGCCAATTTTGTTTTTGATCACAACATGCAGACATCACACAGCTATATGCATGTTGACTGACTACAGCTTTTATAATATACTCCACGGTGCTAAAGGGTTTCAGAAAAAAAATGAGGCACAGTTCTCGCTCTGTAACACAATGCTGCAACCCAACATGCCTTTCATTAAACCTTGTTGAGCGGCTAATGAAGAAATAAATCCCAAATCGTACCAGACACTAGACAGATTTAAATTAATATAGTCAATTTTCTAGGCCAGTGCTAGCTTACAAAAGACCACGAACTGCCCTCAAAAATTAAATTGAATGGAAAATCCACATTTGGTGCCACTGTTTTGCGGAGCGCTCCAAAGCACCGGTTACACTCATTAGGAAATATTCCCCAAGGCCCAGCCAACTCTTTAAACTTGCTAACACGGGCAACTGGGATCTGTAACCCAGTGAGTAGAAAGGAAGCTGGAAGATGGAGAGAAAGGGGAGAGGAAAGAGTGAGAGGTGCCAAAATATATGGGCTTTGTTGCACCTTGGCTACAACCGTGTTCTGAGTGCGGCAGGATTTACGGGTGAAAGATGCTGCTTCAAGGCAATGAGTGAAGTGGTTGGATAACATGCCTAAACCATAAAGAAAGAGAAGCCTTAGTAAATCACAAGATAAATTCCTAGAAATACATTTTAGTTGCTCACTGTGCAACAATTACACACTCAAAAAACAAACAAAATGCCTTATCTGTTAGATTTAAGATAAGACAAGATATCATAGGCAAAGATTCTTCAGTCTTCATCTGTACTCTGTAGTTGAAGTGTAGGACGTTTCGATCTCAGTCCAAAGATCGTCATCAGTAAGTTATTAAGCTGATGACGATCTTGATGGACAACTCCTGTACAACTGAGAACCTACACATAACATAAGATAGTTCTTTATTGACCTCACAATGGAGAAATTCACTTGTTACAACAGCTCTAGGACAGGATCACACAGGGGGGTGCAAAAAGTCAGGACTGTGCCGTCAAGAAGAAAAATAGTTTGCAAACACAATAAAAATAAAAATACTTGAGTGGAAAATTATACTATAACTATAGTAAAATAAACATTTCTTGGCATCTACCAGTAAAAACTATATAGACATCTCTTATGTATGTGACTAAAAAAGTACAGTATATCTTGTATACTAGTGGTGAGAGTCCTACATGACTCTGCACTCTCCAAACGAATGTTAATTCCAGTATTGACAAGCTTTCTACATACTTTGAACTATTTTCTAGCCTCAACAGCGGTTCATCATTGCCATTATTCAAGCGTAACCAATGTAAACAACTGATATCTAACCTGAATCATCATTATCTTTTACAGTGTGGATGGTAATAAGGAGTTACACCTTCCTCCTCTAATGCTATCGGGTGCTTTTACACCCCTCTGTTAGTATGCTTTCTTGAGTCACAGCTTCCAGATAATAAGTTATGATGAGATTCTCTTCTGGTTTCCATTGAAAGGATATAACATGTTTTTGGGACTAATATTCTGACGCTACACTTCATTAACCAAATCAACAGCGTGGTACTTTTTGATTTTATGGTGTTTATTTGTGTTTTTGAGCGACAGTGGAGCCTCATTAAGGGAGCATGTTAAGATTCTTCAGTAATTTTACAAATGTAGTGAGTGCTATAAGGTGTTAGCTTGAATCAATCTAGTCTTATCCTATCTAGTCATGTGTTTTGTAGCTTGTATTGTTTGCTTTAAGGACTGGTCTTGGTGAAAATGTCCAGGAGCCGATTTCTGCCTGTCCATCCCTGCCCACTCCCCATCCTGAACTTACCAGCAATGCTGACGTACTGCACGAAGAAAGTGTAAATAAGTAGTGTTTTTGGTTTCATGTGCACAGCTTGTAACTGGAATACAAAAGTTCACTATTGAGTAAGACTGACACATTCTTGGGCCGAGCTGTGATCCTTTATAGACCTTTATTATGTTTCAAATTGCACAATGCACTGTTTCCCTGTGGTGTTAGTATTAGACATTCTTGAAAACTTTAAACATTACTGCATGGCTGGGGCAAGTATTAAAAGCCTTGGCAGGAGCTGTGGCTCAGTGAGGAAAAATAATTGGTAACAAATGAAAATTCTGATCATTTTTGAGGTAGGAATGTTCGCACCAAGGAAGATTAAATTAGAGGAATTTTAAGATACCCATCTCACCATGAGCTCTGTGTATTTGAGAGAATAGAGAGAGCAAGAATTTATTATTGGATATTTCATTTCATCTATTGGCTTGAATGAATTCAGCTGAAATGCTAATTTATGAATTGGCCAACAATAGCTCCTTGAGATAAAGTAACACAACTAACTTTATCTCAAGTAGTAACTGATTTGAAAACTAAACTAAAAATGCAGTTTGACAAATAAACATCTATCCCAAACTGGCACCGCAGCCAAAAGGATTTGTGAATCCAGCACTCTGTAAATTAGTTCTTTCCATTTCCCGTCACCTCGGTGAATGTTGCTCCTTCACGAATGCCCCTCTGGGCTTACATCTGTGATACTTGTGCCATGGTCAAAGAGCCTCATTGTGCTGCTGCCAGAGTCCACATATACTTTAAACACCCACCATGCCTGCCGCCGCTGCTGGTTTATTCTGCCTGTAATGAGAAATATGAGTGGGTACGCCCAGCTCACTAACCAAATACACACTTTTCCAATTAGAAGAGTCCGAGGGCGCACAGATAGCACACAAGAATCAGTGTTGTATATTATGTCTGTGCAGAAGGAAGAACTAAAGGAGTTGAATGAGGTTATATTGTGCCGAAATACAGTGAAGGAACAGAAAAAACATACAGAAAAGGCCTTTAACACAAACTAAAATGTTTGGACGTGGGTGCAAATGTACAAGAAATAGTTTTTCAATAAATAATGAAGATGACACTGTATAGTTTGTGGTGGGTGGTTTACTTTTGTTAAATTGGATTGAGAGATGTAAGAAGTCTGGGTAGGGGAGCACTTGGGAAGTCAAACAATAAAAAAATGACCCTTGAACTATAAGATCTTGTAGAGCTACAGTGGGGGGAAAAATATTTAGTCAGCCACCAATTGTGCAAGTTCTCCTACTTAAAAAGATGAGAGAGGCCTGTAATTTTCATCATAGGTAGACCTCAACTATGAGATACAAAAAGAGAAAATAAAATCCAGAAAATCACATCTGAATCACGTCTGATTTTTAAAGAATTTATTTGCAAATATGGTGGAAAATTTGTATTTGGTCACCTACAAATAAGCAAGATTTCTGGCTCTCACAGAGCTGTAACTTCTTCTTTAAGAGGCTCCTCTGTCCTCCACTCGTTACCTGTATTAATGGCACCTGTTTGAACTCGTTATAAAAAACACCTGTCCACAACCTCAAACAGTCACACTCCAAACTCCACTATGGCCAAGACCAAAGAGCTGTCAAAGGACACCAGAAACAAAATTATAGACCTGCACCAGGCTGGGAAGACTGAATCTGCAACAGGTAAGCAGCTCGGTGTGAAGAAATCAACTGTGGGAGCAAATATTAGAAAATGGAAGACATACAAGAACACTGATAATCTCCCTCAATCTGGGGCTGCACGCAAGATCTCACCCTGTGGGGTCAAAATGATCACAAGAACGGTGAGTAAGAATCCCAGAACCACACGGGGGAACCTAGTGAATGACCAAAGTAACAAAGGCTACATCAGTAACACACTACGCCGCCAGGGACTCAGATCCTACAGTGCCCGTGAAGTTTGCTAGAGAGCATTTGGATGAGCCAGAAGAGGATTGGGAAAATGTCATATGGTCAGATGAAACCAAAATAGAACTTTTTGGTAAAAACTCAACTCGCCGTGGAGAGGAGAGTTGCATCCAAACATCATACCTACTGTGGGGCATAGGGGTGGAAACATCATGCTTTGGGGCTGTTTTTCTGCAAAGGGACCAGGACAACTGATCCGTGTAAAAAAAATAATGAATGGGGCCATGTATGGTGAACCCCATAGAAAATATTTGGA
>OMNZ01034060.1:18951-30071 GCA_900303255.1 Lesueurigobius sanzi | reverse complement strand
GTTGTATTGCATTCCCCAAGTCTTAGCCCACTGAGCCACGTCCAAAAGGTCTTGATTGACTTTCTCTACCATTAGAGGAAGCTGCTGGGATGCAACTAGCAGTGTTGTGTCGTCTGCATAGAGCAGACAGTCATTAACTGTGCCTGGTTTACTTGACAGTTGGATTGAACCAGGAATAAGATGTGAGAGGTCGTTCATGAACATTACGAACAGGTTTAAAATGGGTTGTTTTGATCATCATTTTAGAGTTGTGGGATCATTTAAGGCAAGACGCTGTATTAGGTAAATAGGAGAAAAATGTACATTGACTGACATCAATTTTAAATGTAGCTGTATATTACTGACATACTGTAAATATGAGAAGTTCTGTCATTTTATGTTTTCATATACAAATAATGTATTTTATGTGTAATAATATACAAAACTGCCTATATTTCTGGCCACAAAATCTAAACAAAGGATAGACAGGTTTAAATTACAGGTTTTATTTTGTTGATGTATTTATTAACGATTCGTTCAGTGGGGACGTTGGATTTTGTTTTTGAATAACCTCGTGAATTATTATTTGTGATAAATCAATACAAAATCTAACTTTGTCTTGTTTTTGGGGATTTTAGGATTCAAAATGAAATGAAGCAGGCTAGGAATAAAATATTGAAAAATCTTATTATCTTATTATCTATCTTAAAGTATTATTAAGTATAAGGAAGTTTAGAGTCTGTAGGAGCTACTAAAGCGGAGATACAGTTGTGCTCGTAAGTTTACATATCCTTTTAATCTTTAGGCCATTTTTCGTAGAATATGAATGATAACACAAAAAACATTTCATCCACTCGTTGTTAGTGGTTGTGTGAAGCCATTTATTGCCAAAGAGCTGAGTTTACCCTGATCTAATGTTTACATGACCTTCAACAACTGCCAGGGAAATTGTTCAGGAGCAAAGAAAAACTCACTTCAGCTGAAATACAGGACTCTTGAAAAAATGTACGTTTGTTTCAATATGTACATTTTTGATCAGGGACATTTGACTACTTTCTCCAGTTGAAAAGCATAAACAAACAGCTAACATTAGGCCCAATAGAACATGATAAACCATGAGGTTGCGTGAAGCCGTTTGACAATAACTGGCTTCACACAACCACTAATCATGAGTGAGAAGGTTTTTGTGTTATCGTTCATATTCTACGAAATGCATGAGTTTCCTGACATTCTGCCAGGATGAGCACAACTGTACAGTATTTTCGCCACAACGTGAGGAAAAATGCATTTTGAGAAAGTGTTCATTGAATTAACAACTGCTCAGTTCTATGGAAAAACACTATTCTCTCCTTACTGTAAAGATTAGGTCATTTATTTGTTTCCAAGTGAAATTATATATGATAGAGAGAACTAGATCAAAACGTTTTGCCTGCAGCTTACTCAACTATATATATAACTATAATCTTAAAATGGTAAATGGTCTGAACTTATATAACTCTTTTCCATCTCTATGAGGCATTCAAAGAGTTTATACTATTCTTGTTTGGGTTGTATAGACTGATGGTGTGTTTGGACCTGAAAAGCACTGATCTACATGATTCCCCCAATTCATTATGAGTAACTGGAAGACTAAAACTGAATTCTCTTGACAGGCAGTGCACTTTAAGGTTTACACGGTTCAGTTAATTAACAGAAGTTAATAACGGGGTGAAAACATAGTGGCCTTGAGGCAGAGGACCTTCCTGAAACTAATTATGACTAATTTAATAAGGACACAGAATTCAAAGCAAAACAATGTTAGGCTAAAGTTTTAAAAATGATTATTACCGTAAATGAATCTAAATCTGAACAATGAAGAGCTAAACCATACAGGAACATTAAACATACTCCTGGATCTTTTGCCTTTCAATTGATTGATTGAATCGTGGGCCTTGTGTGAAAAACAGTGTGTATCACTTTCTAATTCATTGCAAAACAGTTTTTTCAAATGATATTTTGTATGTATGTATTGGTGGAGTACAAATTTCAAGCTAAATCTTTGGAGTGTCAAAATTGTACTTAAAATTTGAAAATTCTTACTTTAGCAGGAAATTGGTGAATTAAAGGGAGACATGGGCAAAACTCAACTGTTTCATGTTTGGGGCCAGTTTGCTCTTTTTACATAAAATACACTTTCACCTGTAAACTAATAAATTACCCAATAAGGAGTGTCGCAATTGCATTGATTCAACGTTTCTCCATAGAACTATACGGGAAAGTGGAAGTTCAATGACCATATTCTCAAAAAATTTGAGAATTTGAAACACTTTCTGATGACAGAATCCTGCATACACAGGCCATCCTTGGCCTGTATATGCAGGATTTGCAGGGGTATCATGATGAGATCAACAGGTTCATGGAGTGGTGTAGGGCTCATCATTAGACAGAGGAGATCATATTTTACCCAGAACAAATAGGCGACCATAGTCCTATTTTTATTGACAATGCATCTGTCAAGCTGGTATAAATACCTCAGTAATTATATTGACAGCTGCCTCACATGGCATGTCCATGTGGACAATCTGTGTGCAACGATACAACAGCGCATGTACTGTATTTCATGAGGAGACCTCTATGGGGTCAGTAGCAAAATCATGCTTGTGTTTTATCAGGCCATTTTGGAGAGCGTGGTATGATATGGTGTCCAGGTTTGGTTTGGAAACCTAGCTGTGCAGTCCAAAACAAAACTGTCATATCTGCTTAGAACAGCACTAAAGGTAGTAGGTGTCACCAAAGAAAACCATCAGGCCTATGCCCTGCCCTCCCTCTATGAGAAGTCTCTGGCCAGAGAGGCTCAGAATATCGCAAATGATCCAACCCATGTATTAAACGGAGTTTGAGATGCTTCCTTCTGGCTGCAGGTTCAGGCTGCCAACATGCAAATACAACAGACATTCATACCGTCCTCCATACGGTTTGTTATTTTATTAGTCCTGTATCTTTTATTGTTACTTTGTGTGTTTGCCTGTGTTTGTGTGGATGTACGAAGCAGCACCATGTACCCAAGACACATTTCCCATGGGACAATAAAGTATACCATACCATCAAATGTGTTTTTCTCACATTGTGGCAACAAGATCTCCACTTTAGCACCTACATACAGGTACTCCAAACGTCCCAGTCTAGTAAGGGAAACAGGACACAAAGTGCTCAGGAAGTCAGTGCTACACAAATATATTTTTGGGGGGGAAGCTCTTTGGGAGAAAAACAAAAAACCTCCCACACTACAATTCTCTTTATTGTACTGGGCTAATACATATTAAAATCTTTAAAAACATGTTGCTGGTTTCTTCCACGCGTATCGGCTCCAACAAGCCTTTTTCAAGAAGTGAGGACCAGCGACTACGTCTCCTCTTTTATAGAGGAGTGATTAGAAACTCAGGACACTTGCTGACCTGAGAGAGTAGCTGCTCTCTTAACACATTCACCTGGAAATGAACCTATCTATACGTATTGCACTGATTCATGTTTCTCCATAGAACTATACGGGAAATTGGAAGTTCAATTTGTTTTTCTCACATTGTGGAAACAACATCTGTTTGTTTCGGACAGAGGACCAGCTGCACAAACTCCAAACTTCCCAGTCTTTTATTTTACAATATTTTGTAAATGTGTTCAGAGGGATTTTTGTATAATCCCTAGGATGATTTATTGAGTTTTGAATCCAGAAAAACAAAGGCGAAATTTGAATTTTTACTGATTAATTTACCAATATTTGGTTTATTCAAAAACTGAACAAGTTTGGCAAAATCCACTCTTAACAAAAAAAACAAAACATAAATTTAAGCTATATCCATTATCAGTGGTGGAAAGAAACGGATTACATGTACTCACGTTACTGTAATTGAGTACTAGACGCACACTAGTGGCCAAAAATATTTTTTGCCTGCCGGGTTGGTCTAGAGCTGCTCGTAGCTGCAACGCTCTGTCTGTGTTTTTTTTTTTGGAATCGTTGAGGCGGGCTTAGCAGGATGAAGACGGGCTTAGCAGGATGAAGACGGGCTTAGCAGGATGAAGACACGGCTGCAGGACGGCTGTTGGCTCCACCCACAACCTTTAGCTTTCCCAATGGTGCGACCCCAGACTATACAATTCATGCTATAGTCTGGCTTACCAGGATAGTAAATTTCAGTAATTTTTCAGCTCGTACTTTTACTTGTAATTGAGTACAATTTTAGCTATGTCACTGTACTTTTACTTGAGTACAAATTTTCAGTACTCTTTCCACCACTGTCCTTACATGTTGTCACTGAAAATAGGTAATTTTGGCCATGTGTACACAAATAAAATGATTTTCTCATATTAATGTCAGTAATATACAACACAACTTTCAAATTGTTGTTACCGAGTGTATTTCTTTTCCATTTCTATTCATCTGTCCTGCCTTAAGTAACATATGACATGCAGCTAAGCCAAGTTATCCTTTCCTTTTAGTGTGTAGAATGCATTACAAACAAGTCTGATGGTTAAAACACTCAGTGCATCGAGGGAATGGATAGTTTGTTCAAAGCAGTCACTCCCTGGTTGTTCTGGCTCTGAGATGTAAAGCCTGACGCCTGATGCACTGCTCTGGCACAGACCCACTGCACCTATTTATACAGAAGGCACAGGCCCCAGCTCAGCGGGAACTCACAACAGTTGGCACCATCAAACACTGCAGCTTTGTCCTTTTTATACCACATCATATTCGTCCTGCCAAAACTAAAGCCAACTCACAAAAGTATCTACAATTATGGAATGTGTGAATGGATTGAAACAAAAGGTCTTTAAATATGGTCTGGGGCATTGTCATATTTTAATCCATTATTTTGTTCCAAACTGAGAGTGCTACACAATATGGTGTCACATTTATGAACAATGAGATGCAGTGATGCAAAGCCCCTGCTCAGCTCTCTTTATAGTTACAGTATTTTTGTCTCATGGGAAAGAAGATGAGAGTAAGTAAGAAAGAAAAACAAAAGTTGTAGTAATTTAGGGCTTCCCTCATGACATTGTCTCAAGCTATTGTTAACTTTCTTCAATTTAAAAATGTCAGAATCAGAATGAATTCTATTGCAATTCTCCGAGAAATAATTACCAACACTGCAAAAAATATATAGACTTAACGTGAAAAAATGACCCTAATTTGAGTAATTCTATCTAGCCAAGTAAAAAAGTAAACCTGCCAATGGATTTGAATTGTCCTGTCAGTGAGGAAGGAGGTAGCAGCCTGTATGCTTCCTATCGTAGCTCTTTTAGCATATAAACCTCAGAAGCTTAATTGACAGCCACACATTAATTCAATACAATTATCTTCACAAGCCCAACTTCATAAAAGTGACCACATTTATGCGTATGCAGGGTTCACTTTGAAGGTGAAATTTTGCCCAGATTCCGCCTCTACGTGTTATCACTGGGCGGAGCTGTTTATCCTGCCGCTGTTTCCTGTTATCAGTCAAGCCGATATGGAGATTTGCTACACTGCGATCATTATTTAGTGAGGAAAGTCGAACTGTGGCACGGCCTCTGGGTTCAGCATATCCTCCAGAAACACTGCGCCTGGATGTTACCAGCGGCGTTTCTGTGTATCCAGGCTCAGTTTGAGGAGCTGTTGTCTGCCGTTGGAGCTCGCACTATCCCCCGCTGTCTTCCATTCTGTCTTCGGTTACTAAATCAATCAGTGCTCAACAACATATAGCTAAATTGTACAATATTTCCATTTCAAAAGGTCACTTTATATAGAGAATTGGCCATGAAATAAGAGACTCATTGAAAAATAGCCTTGTAGCACTTTACCATAGTGGTGGGCTAGCTGATATCAGCTAAATCAGGGATGGGCAACTGCCATGATAAGGAGGGGCAAAATTTTTCATCACCACCATCGGAGGGCCACATGACCACGCACTTCAGCTAATTGCATATGAGAGAAGCTACAAAATGATTTTAATATTTAATAAATAAGAACACATTTTTGTATATTTATGCCTGTATGTTTCTTGAACCAACATACAATTAGTTCCCACACAGAAATGCATTTTAACATGGTTAACTCTTATCATTTTTGTGATGGGCAACCTGGGCCTCCAGTTGCCCATCCCTGAGCTAAATGATACCAGTATGGTACCAGTATCGGAAAATGTTTTTAGTTACTAATGGTATTGGCAAATAAATGAAAAATAAAAAAGAAAGAAATAGACTTTTACGGAATTGTTCTTTTTTATGGTTCTAGATGACCAATAATTGAGTGTAGGTATTGAAAAAAAGTTGTTCTGGTACTGGCATTGTTAAGTATTGTTAAAGTAGTGGTATGGAAAAAAAGAAAAAGTTGCAGCCCTATAGTTTTGCTTACTTTTGTTTTAATTTAGAATTGAAACTTAGTCCACATTGCTAATTTGCATAAGCTCTGACAATCTGATGAACCAAATGGGAAGGACTTGGTGAATACATGACCTGTTAATATCTGTGACAGAGAGCGGTGTGCTCTGCTTTATTATCGTCTGTTTTCTGTCTGGCTTCCAGAAACAGCTTCCAGAAACTTTCAGGGTCATGATTGTGTGAGCTTTATAAAGTTCTGCTTATTAAACTTATGTGCAGTGCACCACGTCCAGTCGAAAATCAATTTATAGTCAGTTGCAGAAAGGAAGATATGGAGTGTTATTTGTTGTCTGGGGTGAGTGTTTTTGTTTTGTTTTTTTAAGTAACTTCTCACATTTCAGCCGCTATAGGGTTGGATTGTATAAGCTGATGTTTCTAACTGCATAGAAATCTTTTGGATGACCCTATGACATAGCTCTCAAAGTTAAAGGAACAGGAGCTATAATTTGATCATTTCGGATCCAGCCTTCAAGTACTTCGCTTGGCTCCTCCCTCTTGCTCTCTCCTCTGGCTGGCAGCAAGACAGCAGTTGCTCTCCACGTCTATCCCTATTTATTTATGTTAAAGTGGACATATTATGCAAAAAATGTTATAAAATCAGGCTTATAAACTTTCACTATAGGATGAGGATTTGGCCTGGATCACCCCCTGCAACCAAGAATGGTAAAAATAAACTTTTGTATTTGATTTAACAATGCGGCTTGAATCGCGGTGGGGTTATATAGCACAGAACACCTCAGAACTGATCCAATGTTATCGACTGTAAACATGTGGACAGTTTGGGGCTTTAAACCATTACGTAATTGTACCAGGAAGTCGAAAATTAAGTGCAGCAGAAAAGCAGAAGAAGTCAACATGAAACTACCAAATCAAACAGGATTAATTCAAAACTGCGTGAATGAAGTCAAATACTACTCCATGTATATTTTCGACGAGGGACCACTGTAAGAACTGTTGACCCTGGTCTTCAGTTGTCCGGAGAAATAAGTGCCAGCCAGTCAGAATATAAGTTTTGTGTTTTGTATTTAAGAAGAATGCAACCAGTCATGCAATGGGTCTGGATTGAGGTATGGAAAAAATTGAATCCTGCTGCATTAGAGGCAGAAAAGCTTGGTTTAAAAGCCAGGTCAAGCCTACCTCTCTATGATGAAACGTGAATATGCACGGGAGAGGAGTAGCTCGCACTCGTATTGGCACCCGCTTATGCTGAAAGGTCAGTTCTTGGGTTTCCTTCCCAGACAGTAGCAGTAGAGCACAATAATGACAGATCGTCAGCCCTAGAGATCGTAAGGGGGTCTAATATCGTCACACCCCTAATCTGGACTCTAGAATAAGAGCACGTAGCACAGCTGATCTTAGACTCGTGAACAAAAAAGCAATTGTTTTTATTACCTACTGTATATGTGTGAGGTGTGTGTGTGCTGGCCTAAAACTGCCTGTTCTTCCCGTAGCAAAATGTTGCCCTCAGATAAGCAGCAGCGCACATGCCGTTGAGCCTTTTTGTTGTTCCCAAGAAGAATCTAATCTGACCGGACGAGTGAGCAGACCCCTAACAGAACAGTGTAGTGTCTCCACCGCCTCCAGTTGGGACAAAAAGGCAGCTGCCCGCCTACTGACAAATTCATCCAGACACTCCCACATCACCCCAATCCTCTCCTCCCTCCACTGGCTTCATATTGATTCTGTCCGTCTACCATCCCAGCATTGCCCTCAGATCCCTTCTCTCAGATGCTGTTTCATTTGTTTGTTTTGTGTCTGTAACGGCCTTTGAGATGACTCCTGTTGTGATATTGAGCCTTATAACTAAGGTTAAGCCCTTTCTCGCGCGACGACCTCGAGAAGGCGACTCATGCTTTTATCATTTCCCGTTTGGACAATTTTAACGCTCTCTACTCTGACCTCCCACAGTCATCACTCCACCGTTTACAACAGAACGCAGCAGCCCGTCTTCTAACCGGCTCATCCAGACACTCTCACATCCTCCCATCCTTCTCCCTGCACTGGCTCCCAGTCTGTTTTTACATTCATTTTAAAATGTTAATGTACTCCACGGTCTGGGTTCTTTGTATTTGACAGAGATTTTAACTGTACATCGCCCCAGCAGAGCTATCCAGTCTCTGATCGAATGGCCCAGGTCCCGGTTCTTTTGCTGCTGCCCCGCCTAAACTGTGGAACAGCCTGGCCCTCAGTCTGCGTGTTCTCACTGACCTGTCCCTGTTTAAGTCCAGGTTAAAGACTCATCTGCTCAGACTGGCTCTTAACACAGAGGGCTAGGACTATACCTCCGTTTTGGATGTCTGTGTTTTAATTGTTTAGCTTTCTGTGAAGCACCTTGGTCTTCTTGACCTGAGGAGCAGAGAGCACCAACTGCCATAGAAAGTTGGTTGGGCAACAAAAAATTGAGTTATATTATGATGTTCTTCTTGAAAAGACAGGTTTTTTTTCACCTTCTTGACCGGTTTCGTCTGCTACTGCAAACTTCTTCAGAAGCGTCACAAGATGGCGCACTGTCGTGTCCATGACTTCCTTTTTAAAAACATTTCACAAAAAAGTTCATACTGTCTTCTTAGTGCAAGAAGACAAGAAGGTGAAGAAAAACCTCCTGTCTTTTAAGAAGAACATCATAATATAGTTTTGCAATAAGAAGACAGTATGAACTTTTTTGTGAAATGTTTTTTAAAAATTGAGTTGGTTGGGCATTAAAAAATCACATTGACGTCAATGGAGCCGTCAAAATGACTGCTTTGGGAGTTCTAGGTAGAATTACCTAAATCTCCTTTTGATTTCATATTTTCTTGTAAAATACAACATGTGAATAAGGTACATACAGATACAGGGAAAGTCTGCAGATGAGGAATACACACTATGCATGTAGCCAGAGTAATGACATATATGTACAAATCTGGGAGCAGTCAAAATGACTGCCTTGGTAGTTCTAGTAGTTTCAAAACTATGGGAGTTCTAATGTTAAATCACCTCCTCCTAGTTTTGCAAAACAAATTAACTTCTGTTCTCCTTTATGTTGGACTAAAATTATCTTTATTTCAAATGAATAAGGTCAATGACACATGTAGAATCCAAAGTTTGAAAGCCTCTGATCTAAAGAAAACACATTTTCACATCTGGGCCATTTATGTTATTAAATATTTTACTTTAAAAAAATACATTTTTTCATTATTTCATTTCATTTCATGATGTGAATATTCAGTCACATGTCCATGCTAGAAAGTGAGGTTACCAGAGGCATGTTCTGATTTAGTGAGTGAAGACGAGCACATTTCCTGGCTGTAGTTGGTGATTTACAATGCAGTTTCTTGGATTTATGTGCACTCCATTGAGATTGAGGGACACAATCTAATCTGAACCTCCCCGCAGAAGAAATTACAATGTCACAATCCCCACTGCACCATTTTTTTCCTTAAAAGCTGTCATACGTTACTCCTCTTTTTTGGATTTATGTATTTTGATGTTCATATTGTTGGCTCATGAGGGAGAGGTTCAAAACTTTTCCCTAAATAGATCTCCCAGATGCTTCAGAATTCATTAGGCAGATGGTGACTCCTTTGCAAAGCACACAAAGATGTTCCAGTCAGAAGTCATGCCAACTTGAGAGAATTTTTCCTCTCCCAAACATATTTATTATTATTAGCGCTCACAAACAGAAAGATTGAGAACTTGCACTCATTCATAATGCTGTCAAAATGTGGCAATTTGAAGCATATTGTGGGTGGTGATGCTCGAGTAAATGAGGCATGTTATTTTATGATTATGACTCTGGATTGTTATGCATCGGCAAACTAAACATCACATTTGTTAAGGTTAAAGAGTGAAAGAATACAATTATATTCAACAAATGATTACTATTCATATTTCAAATGTTTGGAACTAAATAGAGGAAGTCAGGGCGCCACGGTAGCTGAGCGGTTAGCACTTTTGCCTCACAGTAAGAAGGTCCTAGGTTCAATTCTGGGGCCGGTCTGGGCCTTTCTGTGTGGAGATTGCATGTTCTCCCCGTTTCTGCTCCGGTATCCTCTATACCTCCAAAACATGCTGGTCAGGTTGATCCACAGTGGCAGCGCACAGAGAGGCAGTGGCTCAGGACCTACCCTCTGTCTGATCTACGTAGTTTTGTTGTACAATTGTATGATGACAAATAAAGCGCTTTGCTTTACCCAACATGAAATAAGAAAAATTACAATATTCAGAATCAGAATCAGAATAGAGTTTATTGCCGTTGTCAATGAAGGTTTCACAGACTAGGAGTTTTCTTTGGTGTACTCGTGTAGCCTGGTCCTACCATCCCCTCGTACTCATTTCGTACAGAGGGTCTGGCCCTACGCAATTGATCTCTGTCTTGAGGTGGGAGGAGTCAACTCCTTTTAAAGTTTGAAACAATTGGATCTGATTTTACCCAATCACTAGCCTGGCCTTTGCCATCCGTATTATCATTTCCTGCATATGCCTGACGTCACCTACAACACCCGCCTCCCCCGCTCGCTGAATGGTCCGACTCAATTCAACCGATGTTAACGCAGCCACTGAGAACAGACCCAGACGTACATGTAGGGAAAAAAAAATTGACCGGAGTTTACGGATGGCTAAGGCCAGGCTAGTACTCGTGCAACATGGAACATAAAATATTAACAAAGAAATCATATTAACAAAGAAAAAAGTCAAGATCACACCAATATTGTTATTTTTCGAATGAAATCTTTCAGAACATTATCTAACACATTTACATTATCTAA
>OMNZ01034060.1:0-14880 GCA_900303255.1 Lesueurigobius sanzi | reverse complement strand
TAATTACTTTCTTGTTACCTGTACCTACACATGGAACTGTGGGCTGTAATCTAAAGAGTTACCATTATTGCAAAGTTACCAATGTTGCAAAGGTTAACAAAATGAGATAACAAAATGACAAAGAAAACTTTGCACTTTATATGAGAATAGCTGACTTACCATTTGCCAAAATCGAATCAGTGGCTATCAATAAAAGAGGGAAAGTAGCTGTTACAGCATGTGCTTACACCAGTGTTTACAAGCCAAAAGAATTATATCAATAAGGATATGGATACAATTGATCCATGTTATGTAACTTTGTTAAAAGTTTGCAAACTTTTTTCCAGAATGGTTCATTAGCCAAGGACAAAGCATAAGAAAGGCTAGTCCTGTAGAGAGGTGGTCATTGATGGAAAGGTATAATAAAGAAGACAAGATAGAAAACCTTATACCTTTTTGCGCCAGCCCCAATCTTGGCTCAAATAACATATTATTTCCGGCCGTGTGACTCCTAACTAATGCAGGAGAAATGCATGATCATACCTTTGCCTAGATAATAATTAAGTACAAGTGGCTTGTTGATCATTACATGTTCTTGTTGTTCAGAGGACAGTGCAGACCGTGGATAGACATGTGATCTGTGAGTCTGCTTCAATGAGGACTATACAAGCTGGCGTGGAGACTTTAACTCAGTGATGAGAGAGAGGCTTTTGAAACGAGATCCACAGGTGACAAGTAACTTTGTCAAGCACGTTCATGTTTTTGCAACATCGGACTGAATAGGAAAAGTCAATAGCCCTGTTCTCTCCCTGGGCTAAGTCACACCAATGGTCCGTCTTAAAAGGTTGATGACATCTTTTCTTTTTTTGCACTTTGATTAGTGTGTGATGTTCCCCTTGACATTTCTCAAGTGTTTTTCTGAAGTGAAGTATCAGTCAGTTTGTTTGTAAAGATAGAACATAAAGAAGTTAAGTAATTTATAGAGGATGGTCGAAACATATAAGGCTTGTAGGCTACACTTGCAGAGACTTGCAGAGAGACTGGTCTGAAAGGAAGAATGACAGATAGGGATGGGAATTGATAAGATTTTTGCGATTCCAATTTCGATTCTGCTAAACGATTTGATTCTGTATGGATTCTCTTATCGATGCCTGACTTGTCTGTGAGTCGTGGGAAAAGCAAGGAATGATTATGCTTTTGATAAAGTTGTGTACCAAAAACAGACACCGTTTTATTTTTTCAAGAAAAATTCACCAAAGTACTGTAGCTCATGGTGGTACAAAAGTTTTACACAAAAAGACAATGTATTACTATAAATAAGTATCCAAGGATTTATCATAATAAAGCTAACTGTTGTATAAACTCCACAAACATAAACTTGCCGATGGGGAGCGACGCGCATCAGTCTAAAATAACAACACAACATCTGAGCAAAATAGTGATTTTCATTGTATTTTTTTTGTTGAGATCACGGAGAAGCCTCTCTGTGTTTCAGATAACTGTTGGTATCTTTAAAAGCATACATTTTGTGTTTGAAAATCAAGTGTATTTTAAGGCTATTTGGTGGGCGTGTGCCATTCATTTCCATTCACTTGTGATCATTTCCGACAGTATTCTCCGAGTAAAAAGCTTAAATTGCTTACTTTGCATTGTCTTCATCTGAAGAATTCTCCCTTAGAAGTCCCAATACGTCCCTTTCTGTCGTTGCCACAAGCTGATGTTTATTTAGCGAGCTGCGAGAGCCTCCGAGGAGTCTTTGTGTGCGGTCTCCCCCAGGCAAGATGAGTCCCGCAGATGATCGAAAACATGACATTTGTGTACATTTATTCTCTTATTAAGGGAAGAGGAGAAGGGTCTTGGACATATCTCAGGATTTGTTATTAGGCAATATACTAGTTTAGTGCAGCATTATCATTAGTGATGGCGAGATGAAGCCCCGCGAGGCATCCAAGCATTCAGCCAACTGTGTTGATACATAAGATAAGATAAGAAAAGATAGTTTTTTATTGATCTCACAATGGAGAAATTTACTTGTCACAACAGCTCTTGGGACAGTATCACACAGGGGGGTGCACAAAGTCAGGAAAAGTGTCATCAAAGAAGCAAAACAACAGGTAATAGTAATAATAGTAACAATAAAATAAAATAGAATAAAGGTATCGACACTTCATAATGGTTCATTTGCTCTAATGCGCCATCATGTGGACAAAAAAGTGTAATACATTCATAACCGAGAAAATACAAATAATAAATAATTTTTTTTTGTGTTTCTCAATCATACTAAACCTTGTTCTCACTTCAGTTATTAGGCGTATTGGTGCCCTAATACAACATGGCTCTACATAGGCAATGATTTAAGTTTTTCCCAGTGGCTGCCCAATCAAACTTGCGACCCACTGAATAAAAACAGACCAGATCCAATGAAACTGCTATCGTGATTTACAGATAATACTGCATTTTGAAAATGTCCATGATCAGGACATTCACCTGGTGCTCAAAGATTTAGGTGGTTGCTTGAGCCCTGCAGCACCCATGGGATCTGCGCCTATTATACGGTACATCCATGGTCTGTGCCTATGAACTCACCAAATCCCCAACACACCTGATCATGAAGCAACTCCTTTGGCTTCGACACAGCACGGCCGAAGCATTTTGAACCTCCCCCGCCCTTCCTCCTTTCGATGACGTCACTAAACCACGCTCCGAACCACGCTTCACCCAGACCTGCGCTGATTACTCGACACAGAAGTAACATCACTAACTATCATAATCCAAAACATCCACAACCTCTGTTCTGAGAGAAAGTACTGCTCAGAGGTGCATGATGGGACCTGTCAGGTGATGAGCTGTGTTGCTCCTTCTCTCCCCCACTGGAGCTGTATTGTTGGGTTTCCAATAAACCGTGGATTTAACCCTGGTTTTGGGACTTAAATTCTGACTCCACACAGCACATCATTGTGGATTTTCAGCCTAGTTTTGCTCTCACGACTCCTGACAATGCTAATCCAGAATACTTCTATAATAACTTCAGAGAGACGTGTCCAAACTGAAAAACATTGTATCTGAAGGTATTTTAGGCTTCAGCAAATGAGCCTATAGCGGGAAACGCATCACGGCTTTTGGTGATTGGCTTTTCCTCCTCATCCGCTGAAAACTCTATAGCTTTTTTAAAAAAAATTTATCACACTTTCACAGAGAACTGAGCTCAAAGAGGCAAGGATGTTTATTACACGTCCGACCAAACCCTATTTTCTATTTTGTTTGTATATTGTACCTCAAAACAGCATCTTTGAATTAATTTTTCATGAATACAAATAGGACCATTTTCGGTCCACTGTTGTTTAGTTGTATGTGAATATTAGAATATTATATTAGTATTTTAATACCGCAGTTGCTCTGCCTGGCAGACCCCAGACACTAAGCAGGGTGGGGCCTGGTCACTTGGATGGGAGACCACCGGAGAAAAGCCTGGGTGAATGTAGTGTGTGAGTGTTGGTCGGAGCTAGGGGCCGATGGCGCAGATTGGCTGCCTCACTTCCGTCAGTCTACCTCAGGGCAGCTGTGGCTAAAATTGTAGCTTACCACCACCAAGTATGGAGTGAATGAATAATGCCATGTAAAGGTGGCCACACACTACAGGATTTTAAATCTTTTGAGACTAAAAATCTGTTCACAGACCACACACACTTACAGCACGGTAGCACAGTGGTTAGCGCTCGTGCTTCACAGCTAGAAGGTCCCGGGTTTGATCCTGGGCCAGGATGGGGCCTTTCTGTGTGGCGTTTGTATGTTCTCCCCGTGTCTGCGTAGGTTTCCTCCGGGTGCTCCGGTCTCCCCTACCACTAAAACATGTACAATAGATCAGGATAAATTAGAGTGTGTTTGTGTATGCGAATGTGGGACAACGGATAGAAATTAGCCCAAGGCTACAATCCGGAGTAGTGTGTTTACATGCATGGTTCTCATGTGTGTTCATTAACAAGCACTGTCCCAACCAAATAAACAATAAATAAATAAACTTAAGGACACACATGAGGAGTTCCACTTCAGATCATGCAATGAGAGAGAGTTTTTATTGAGCCACTCCTCCTAAGACTAAAAATCTGGCTAAAAATCCTCTAGTGTGTCCAGCTTTAACTGTCTATGAGTGTCCAGAAAAGTGCTATATAAAAAAAACAACAATGCATTACTAATGGTATCGACAAAATAAATGGCACTAAAGAAAGTTACTTAGTTGTTTCAACTGAAAAAAATGATTTAAAATGAATAGATATAGTCTTTATGGAATAAATGACCATCATTGTTCTGTTTTATGGTTCTATGACCAATAACTAAGTATAGTATTGGGTATTAATAAAGTATTGTTCAGGTACCGTAAACCAAGTCGTTAAAGTGCTGATATCTGAAAGAACTTCACGGTACCCAGCCCTATTGCTAATACAGTATTTAAGAATAAATATCAAAGGTCTGGTTGGTGGCTTTAAGGTGGAGATTGATCGAGAAAACAAAAAGGATAAGTGATTGTTGAAGGCTGTCTTTGTGTTATATGTTGTGTACAACGTGACTGTCAGCATGTTGGAGGAAAAGGAATTTTGCTACAAGGATGACCCTTTTCTATGGTTACACCAAGGCAATCGACCAACACAAGAGCTGCTCTTTATCCACAAGACAGTACTTCCTTAACACCCCCAGCGACATGAGCAGAAATATTGTATGGATAATTAAACACTTTCATCAAGCCTCTGCCTCAGGCCTGGCCAGTTAAATGCCATTGAAAAACAACACTGGATATGGTGACACTTTACAACAGTTGGCATTTAGAAATATAATCCTTACTCTGATCAATCGGGTGATTCATTTTTAATAGCTTCCTAGAAAATTATTGTCAATGACGTCTTCATGATTGTTGAAGACGTCGAACAGAGTGGACTTGAGGCTTTGAGATGCACATAACGAATGGTGTCAAACAATAAGACTGTATTGACAATATTCAAATCTGTCTACATTTGAGTGACCAGGCCATGTTGTTGTACAGTATGTTTAGTCCAGTGGTTCTCAACTGGTACGGCGTCGTGACCCACCATCAGCCTATGACAAGCCAAATAAGAATTGAATAATGTTAAATATACCATTTCCCTAATTATTGTGGAATAAACATGAAGAAGCCTACAAAGTTCTGATCATGACTAGAGCGAAATATCTTTAAGACCAGTGGCCAGTACCGGTCCGTGACGCATTTGCCACTGGGCCGCACAGAAACAGTAAATAATCTCCGATATCCAAATTCTCCGATTCAACTTTTGCCTGTCCCTCCTGACACGCTAGCTTGGCTGTAGACATATAATAAAACTCCTGATAGAAAATCGCCATAGAAATGTACTACTGCAGTTGGAGAATATCCAGTTTAGTCCAGTATAGTATAGTTTAGGATAGTGAAAATAAGTAAAAAACAAACGTTGGAGAACTTTTTTGCAGGAGAAAGGCCAACTGATGAGCAAGAAGAGGAGACCTACAAGAGAAAGAACGTTAATTTAAACAGGCAACAGGAGTCCTGCTTAAACTTTGTCGCTACAGTGAGTACAAGTGCCTCTTATGAGCCAAGTTTGCTCTGCATAATACTGTATGTGGGGAGAGGTAAACAAACAAACAAACGAGGCAATGGAGCCTTCTTCAAAACTACATCGGCACATGGAGATTGAACACTCTGGATTAAAATATAAACCTTTGGAATTTTTGAAAGAAAAAACGTGGACGGTGTTTTTCTGCCACACATGACCGGTCCGTGAAAATATTCCAGACATTAAACCGGTCCGTGGTGTGAAAAAGGTTGGAGACCGCTGTTTTAGACGATAATATCCAAATTGTTGTTTGGACGATATGCAAAATTGGAATATCAAATATTTCTTAATTTGTACAATCCGCCCCCTCAAACATGAAAAGAGCTGACGACAGTTAAAGAGAGAACAAATAACACACACTATAACCTTCTAAACAATTATATGTAGTGTTTTTGATACTGCAGGGGTTTGTTTGACTGTATTTTATGTTTTTTTTTTAGTCCAAATATACAAAATCATGATCGTTTCTGCATCTACAGGAGAGTGAGCTGCTACTGATTGGCAATACAATTACAGAGTCCTTATCGGTGTTATGTAGCTTCTTAAATCACATCACAGATTGAAGCAACAATCCAAAAAAAGAGTAAAGCCGCTGTACTGTAACAATTAATATAATAGCAGCTTGAAAAGGCGGAACGTGTTGTTTGCGGCTGGTTTGGGTAGGCCCAGGCATTCCACACGGCCAGGCATTTCGCCCCAGAGGGTAAACACTTGCTTTTTCCGTTAGAGCGCCTCTAGTGGTCATTAGCACAGATACAGTTAGTTACAGGGACAAAAATGCAGATGTTAAAATAAAGAAATTAGTCATATTTTAATAATGGTTCCTCTGGAGATGAATAAACGTTTGTTTGTTTTGTTTTTATGTTGAAATTTGAAATGTAAAAAAGAAGGTACAAAAAATAGAAAAAAAATGTAAACTGAGAACTTAAAACTGTTCTTATATTACAATAAATATGACTTTAGTACAGTAACTTGGTTCATAACGTCATATCTTTATGTTCTGGTAAATCTACACAATAACACTTTCGTTTTCACCGTGATATAACAAACACAGCACATGGTTCTTTTGGGTTTCTTCCTTTGGCAACATGACTATGAATAAGATTTTCTCTTTGCACACTGGATTATTATTAACCCGCCGCTGACTTTTGTGTTGTTGTTGGACATTTCTTCAGCCTTTACTGTTGAGTGCGCTCCGTTTCGACAGATACAAACTGTGGCTCACGAGAAACGATTAACCTTGAGTCCTAAAATTCTAACAATTAACTCACCGTGAGCTTTTATAATTGCGGTAATAATAAAACTTGACATCCCTACTGTACACATTCAACTAGAAATAAGTATATTTCTCTATTTGGACATTACATTTGCTCCTTGTTTCACGGTTTTGATGTCTGTGAAGTCCTATTATATTGGGCTATAGAAAAATACATCGATTGATTGATTAATACAAGCGAGCCTTAACCTTGTACACAGCAGTCAGGCATTTGCAAGGCATTCAATACAGGTAATTTAGATGCACGATTAAGTCTGACATTATGCACCACTTTTATCCATTTACTGGAGGCAATTTGAGCTGGACCAGTTTTCTTAAGCCTGGTATCGCACCACCAGACATCAGACGAGTTGCAGTCACGTAGGATCAAAACAAAATGGAGGGGCCAGTGGAAATCTGTGGGAAAATCGAGGCTGCACCAGTTCTTTGAAGACCCCACAGATGTACCAGGCCAGCATCTGCCCCGTAAGCAATCACACACAATAATGCTAATATTGACTGTATTCTCCTCTGGCCTTTGCTTTGGGACAGTTTGTGCGTGTTTCATGCTGTGGATAAATGAAGTTGGTCCAGACGCTGTGTCCTGCCCTGGGCCACAGCAGCTTTGTTTGTTACTAGCGGCGAGAATATACTTTACCCAGCACAAGATACACTGCAGCTTTCTATTTTTTGTACCTTCTTTTTTACAATTCAAATTTCAAAAGAAAAACAAAACAAACAAACTTTTATTCATCTCCAGAGGGGCAATTAGAACGCAGCACACAGAACAGTTTGCACATTACTAAAAATATGACTCATTTTATAACCAACATGTGTTTCTTTTATTTTAACATCAGCATTTTTGTCCCTGTAACTAACTGTATCTGTGCTAATGGCCACTAGGGGGTGCTCTAGCGGAAAAAGCAAGTGTTTACCCTCTGGGGCGAAATGCCTGGCTGTGTGGAATGCCTGGGCCTACCCAAACCAGAGCAACCGCAAACAACGCGTTCCGCATTTTCAAGCTTATATTAATTGCTACAGTAGAGCGGCTTTACTCTTAACATTTTTGGATTGTTGGTTCAACCTGTGATGTGATTTAAGAAGCTACATAACACCGATAAGGACTCTGTAGCTGTATTGGCAATCGGTAGCAGCTCACTCTCCTGTAGATGCAGAAACGATCATGATTTTGTATTTGCACTAAAAAAAAAGTTTAGAAGGTTATAGTGTGTGTTATTTGTTCTCTCTTTAACTGTCGTCAGCTCTTTTCATGTTTGAGGGGTCGGATTCGGATTGTAACCTTGCCTGCAAGCTGAATTCTTGCGGTATTTGTGATTTCACAAACACACGAGAATCCATCTTGCCCCGAGCCGCTAAAGTGTTTGAGCCAGGACCACCAGTGGGACGGAGCGACGAAAGCAGCAGGTGCCGAGCAAAACAAGCATTTGTCTCGAAAATAAGGCAGTGTGGGTTAAGGTGCATTCAACCCGCAAACTCGTGCTACAAAAAAACGCAAAAACCACTCGACGACATAATGATATAAAGCTCAGAGCCGCTATCTAACAAACAACTATGAGCGAAACTCCGAACGGATTCGTTTGGAGCGGTCCCAGATTGATATTGTGGAGAACTCAACTACGAGTGCTACACAATGTCTATCTGGCTCTCGCCAGGTTAGTTGGATTGTACAAATTAAGAAATATTTGATATTCCAATTTTGCATCCAAACTTGTTCTCCTGCAGCCACTTTGGATTGGCCAGCACGCAGAGGACGCTTCTGATTGGCGACTCAGTCTTTACAGTTAGTTTATTGCTGTGGTTAAAATCTCAATATCGATGTGATATGAATTAATCGTATAGCCATACTTATAAGTATTAAGTATAGCAATATACTGTATATATACCAATGAAAAAGAAACGTCACTGTGATTTGTGTGAAAATAGGTATAGACAGTTGAACATGTGCTTCAATTTTTATGGAAGCTGCAGAGCATCCACTGAATATTAACAGGAAACTGAAAAATAGAAGTACAACAGAGGCTTGCAATGAATGTTATGTGTGTGAGTTAAATATTGAGGAAGCACAAAAAGGGAACTACTCTCTCGAGCAGAAAACTTCAAAACAATTAAGTCAATTAGTTGAAATTCACTTGCTCCAAATTACCCAACTTCAGAGACAGCACAGCTACAAACACAGCCATAACCTTTTACTGCATTTGCATGTAGCAAAGCCATTTATGGAGATGCAGTGACTCTTGAGAATGTCAAAGCTCCATTATTTCATTTCAGCTGGGGTTAGACTATTACGGTAGTTTTTAACCTCTTTCAATGGGTGCTGACTGGAAAGAGTGACTAAAAGCAAGCATAATAGCGCCAAAAATCATGCAGTGAGCTCCAGCTTGAGACTGGAACATCTCTGATCATCCTTCTCAGTCTTAAAGTGATAGTCTGTATGTCTAAATGTACTACAAATTTAAAAGAGCCCAAATTAGCCCCACCTCTTCTCAGTGACAACATATTATAATCATAGGCAAAGATTCTTCAGTCTTCATCTGTACTCTGTAGTTGAAGTGTTGGACGTTTCGTTCAGCTCTGAGCAGAATTGCCAGGCTCATGGGACGTTTATGAAGAAACCAGTAGGAGGAGTTCAGCTCTAAGTCCCACCTCTCTTGGTTATAAAGGTTGGAAAAAGAAAACATCTTGGCCTATTCACACCTAGTTACTGCTCATTACCTTCCTGTTGACTTATCCTGGGCTTTGCTCTAAGGCTGTTCACATATAACCCTGCTCTTGCCACTAGCCCCATTTCATTAGCATAACATAGGGATGGTTTCTGTCTAAGGATGTTGTTGTAGATTGGTGCTAAATTAAAAGTCATCCATTGCGGTTCATGGATGGATTCTCCTTCTTAACAAATACAACATTTATTCTCTTTAGCAAAAATCTTAACTTTGCTCTTTTCAAATGATTTGTGGCTTTGAGATGGAGAGCTGTTAGAGCTTTCTCTGCGGTGTTGATAAGGCCTTCTATGAAGTAATTGTTTCATCTCTCCAATATAATGCTCTTAGCATGTTTCTTCCTCACTGGATTGAGTAAACTACGTTACTCTGTTTGTGGCTTGGGGACGGCGCCAGGGGCCAGAGCCATAGATAAGTGTGAACAGCCTGAGAACAAAGCCCAGGTAAGTCAATAGGAAGGTAACAAGCAGGAATTAGGTGTGAATAGGCCAAGATGTTTTCTTTTTCCAGCCTTTAGAACCAAGAGAGGTGGGACTTAGAGCTGAACTCCTCCCACTGGGTTCTTCATAAAAGACCCATGAGCGTGTCAATTCTGCTCAGAGCTGATGGAGTTCTTGGGATAAAGAATGAAACATCAAATACACTTCAACTAGAGAGTACAGATGTACTCCTGTATGACTGAGAACTTACACAAACATATTAAAATCATATTCACATTCAAGATTTTGTTCTTCTTTTTATGTTCTATTTTTTGTTATTATTATTATTTTCTTTCTCTCATCTAGTGCCAGCCTCATTTAAACACGCAGCATTCTCCTTTCCCTTGCATTCCATTCGTCTTATGTATTGTGTTCTATGTCCCTCTCACTTGTGTAAATATCCACCTTATATGCCCTTCACTCAATTGCTGTAATATCTGTTGTAAAATACAGTTGTTTCACTCAATAAATAAACAAAAAGCCTGTGTAGACTGCAGAAATGACCACCTGGGCCTACATCTTGACAAGTCGATTTGTTCTGAAGTCCCTCCCTTTGCTGATCTCAGACACACACACTAATCACCATTGCCGGGCTTTGACCAACGGGAGGAGTGTCCGTCTGAGCCGACCTCTCAATCGACCTGCATACTTTTTGTTTTTTTATCCCAGCAGCCCGTGTGAGGGCACACACAGAAACGTGCAGGGGTTGAATCAGGAGAGGAGAGGGAGGGGGCTAGGTTGTTTACTTCGAAGGTTTCTCTCTCCTCGCTTTTAACAACCCAAAATCATCTTGTCGGCAGATTCACATGGTCCTCTGATTGGAAGTCAACAGGGAAAAAGCAAATACGGACTATTTTTGCCATTTTCAAACTGAGATAATTGTTTTGTCTGAACGCTGTCACAACGGTTCTCGTACCCGCTGTGCAGCAGAAAGAAACCAATGTGCTCTTCATGGCTTCTATCAGACAGTGCTCCAGCTGATTTAAGGTTAGACACAGCAGGTGAATAGGACATAAAATATATAATTGAGAGACCTCGATTTGAAACATTTGCTGTAGGCTTCTGACGTAAATATGAGAAAAACATATAGTGCAAGTTTTCTGTCATGTCAGAAAATTCCTAGTTAAAACGTATTACCTAGAGGCTTACAGAAGTAGCCTTCACGAGAGGATGTTTTCTGTTCAGGTGCTGCAGCATCGAGGCAGTAGTGTTATGGTCGGCTAAATCCTTTTTACAGTATATACACTGAGGAGGGTCAGGCCAGCTGTGGGGGCGTTTCGGATGTGCTACGAAAACACATCCGAAACGCTCTGAAAAAAGATGACAAAGTGTGGGTGCGGTCAACTAGCATACGTATATCGATAGTTTAACAATAATCCACGGCAATGGTTTGTTTGTTTGGATTATTTGGTTGGGACAGTGCATGCACATGAAGAATGCATGTGAACACACCACTCATGATTGTAGCCTTGTTTCCATCCGTTGTCCCACACTCGCACTCACAAACTCACTCTCATTCATCCTGGCCTATTGTACATGTTCTTAGTGGTAGGGTAAACCGGAGCACCCAGAGGAAACCTACGCAGACACGAGGAGAACATGCAAACTCAACACAGAGAGGCCCAGTCCTGGCCCGGGCATCCAACCCAGGTTCTTCTAGCTGTGAAGCACGAGCGCTAACCACTGCACTACCGTGCCACCACGGTGAGATATAGTTTACTCTTTGTGCAGATTTGAGACGTTGGTTATGACAGTGGACCATTATCTGTATATCGACAGTAGTTCACGAGGACCACAGGGGGAAAAAAACATATCTCGACTGAATTCTCGGAAGCAAAACACAAGCATATTCAGTGCTTGCGTCAACAATGTGTGGGGACATGGACATAGACATTTAAAATATACATTTTTTGCTAAAACCTAGGCCTGGTAGACCATACATAAGGTATAGTCTAATAAATATCACAGAACATAAAGAACTATCGCAACAGTATTTTAACCAATTTGTCAGTGAGTAAACTGTAACAGACATTTTTTTCGGTATTCGGATGTGGCCGACGGTTTTTAACTTGCTTTGTTGCGTATGATTAGATCGATGTTAATCTACTAAAAATGATTACAACATCTTATTTTGAAATACTGATTAAGACCGGACGTGAAGTTACAATTCAGGAGCGAATAAGAAGAAGAAGGTGTTTCTGTTTTTGAAGGGGGTGTTCCCACTTATAAACCAAAACTCCCCTTTCAGCTGCTGGCCGGATGCTATTGTACACACTGGACTACGTTGTCCGCTTCACAAAACGCAAAATGGTCCCACACTTTAGAAATTTTCTGTCTTTTTTGCACTCCACTAGGTCCACGTTTTCCACCATTGCCAGAGAGAAAATTAAACGGCCGGACTCGCGTCACGTCAAATCTTTCAAATGATGCATGTCAATTATTTCAGTCCGATTGAAACATGACGCCGCCGGAGCTGTAGCCATCTACAAAGCAACAGTGATACAACAGTAGAGCCATTTAAAGTAAAGTGGTACAGGTACACTAGCAGCAAGTCAAATTTAATGCCCAAATACTACATTTTTAATGCCAGAAACGCCACAAATTGTTGCATAATTAATATTAATTTCCTTATTCAATACAAATTTTGATACAACTGACACATTTTGAACAGAAATAGTGGATAATTTCTGCCCACACAGCTGTCTAGACCCTATTTTTGGATTTTCGACAAACTTCTACAGTAAAACTAGTTGAACAATGTCTTTATTTTCCAAATATGTTTGATTTATTGCCAGTTTGAACTCTATTTAATGCTTTTTAATGACATTTAAGGCCTTATTTTTGACATAATTCATTGCCATGCGGAAACCCTGTTGGTGCATGAATTAAACAAAGCCTCGAGGCAGAGGATTTGCCAGCTTTTTTGTAACTTAATTATTCGAGTTACTCGTATCGTTTCAGCCCTAGCCCACAGGCTAATGTTGGCTGGCCCTCAGGCTTCTTGCCGAGTTGGCACACATCAACAGAGATGGTACTTTTACTACTTTTCTAGACAATTTCAATACATTTGACTGTGAGACAGCTGCCTTAAGCTTCCAATACTAAATGAAAGTGTGTTCCAGGGTGTGCCTGACCCTCATATACACTTAAATATGCAACCCCTTAAAAGTTTGGACACCACTGCTGTAAACAGTCATTTGTGACTGCATTATTGTACAACACACATATTCAAAATGTTTTCTACTAGTCATGTTTCATGTCCCTCAGCATGGATCCATTACGGTGTATTATATCTCTGTGAAAAAGCGTGCAACCTTCATCAGGAAAGAATTTGTAAAATTGCATCAATGTTGCAGTGTCTGAATGAATGATGAGTAAATCGCACACCCACATCAGTTTGCTTTGTTCTCCCAGCTGTATAACAGGAAGCCATTACTGTTATAACATAGCTCCATAGCAGTTTTATTTGCCTTTTATGTTCATCCAGGAGGAAAATGCAAACTAGTCTCAGTGAGCAGTGGAAGTGTTTGAGATTTACTTTCTTAGGGGCCTGTATTTAAGCAGCAATTAGATCGCCTATAAAAAAGAAGATATTCAGTTAAAAAACAGGCTAATCCTTAGGAACCAGCTATTTAATAACGTAACATCAGAGGAGACTTGGGGAGTGTGTTTTCCAAAATAACTCCAAGCCCATTTTCTATCAAGTCTATTTTTTGGTGGCGCATCGGCAAGAAGCAGCGGCTCAACTCTGGACGGGGAGATCTTTTCTCCCTTTTCTGCAAATTGCAGTTGTGCTTTTTGTGATACGCACTGTTGCTCGGGATGTTTTGGTGGAGGATATTTTTTACTGCCGCAGCTCTTTGCTAGCTATGGACAGTGGATGTGTTTTAAACGTAAACACACAGTTAGCATCCGAGCTAAAGGCTTTTGGGCAGTTTTTGAAGCCTACAAATCCAGAGATATCATCCTCTGAAGCACTGACAGGTCACCGAGGGCCCCCCGCACCTGCAGCGCCATGGAGGCGCCACAGGAGACAAAAAAGGGGCAAACGGGGAGGAGTGGAATCCATCTTGAGGGGCTGTCCTGCTACAGAGCTGACAGAGAGATCTCCGAGGGAGGTAAGACACGTGGAGGTGGACTCTGTGTCTACACCAATGACGCCTGGTGCCGCGATGTCACCGTGGTCTGCAAACACTGCTCACCCCTCGTGGAGTTTATGATTATTAAATGTCGGCCTTTCTACCTGCCCAGGGAATTTACTGTCGTACTGCTTGTGGCTGTCTACATACCGCCCACCTCCAACATCAAAAACAGGAAAGAGGCACTGAATGAACTGTTCCAGAGTGTCAGCGATCAGCAGACAGCCCACCCAGATGCATTTCTCATCTTAGCTGGGGATTTCAACCACGCAGACCCAAAGAGCGTTTTCCCCAAAGTCTATCAACACTTTGGGCCCGATCTTGCAGTACCTAGGCGCAGGTTGCAGGTTGCATGTCGTAGAGCGCACTCTGCTGGCGCTGTGAGTGGGCTGGGCTGTGCCACCATTGGTCAAAACCCATAACCAATCAAAGAGGGCCTGCTCTAGGCCTCCAAAATCCTAAACCTCCTGCAGCCCCACCCCCAAGCACGGTTCAACTATTTCAACAGAAACAATTTGTGTACGAATAATACAAATTTTAATAAATGAAAGAAGTTGATATACCTCCATGAACAATTCTAGTTAAGCAATTTTAAATATTTGAGAACACAAAGCTGGAAAATAAAGTTTGTAGCCCTCTGTAATTATATATTGTATAGTATATTTATTTTTA